>DF363594.1:20565-33962 GCA_000787875.1 Solanum virginianum
TTTTTTGATATCAAAGACTTCCCTTAGACCCGTTTCCCCCCCCCCCCTCTTTATTATCTATTGTTATTGTTTACTTCCGCGACCAAGGATGTGTGATTGATATGCTAAGAGGCTTGTTTGGGTCCCTTGGGATTCTCATTCGTTGTGTCATATGTAGGCCCTAGGCTTGGGTCATGACAATAAATTCAATAAATATTTCATTAATAACAATTAAAGTATAATAGTCTATTTACACAAAATATGCTTGAATTAAATTGATCATGTTATATTAATGATACTTGACAATCCTCTTCACCTATTGTCATTGCACTAATTTTATATTTTTCTAACTATATTATACTGGTACATATGGAAAAAAAGAAATTTGATTGAGAATAAATGTATAGGTACGAAATTTCTATGTAAACAAATAATCATTTAGTTTTTATAATAAACTTAATGACTCGTATGAGTCAATCAAAATTATAAATCACATAATGCTTTAGATTTAATATCATGCCCTAGGAGGGTACCGTAGATATGACCGGCACTCAGAGACTATTGTTAGTCCCCAAGTAAACCACTTGGCCACATCACATTCATTCAATCAAAATATTTATCATATCAGTGGAAGACTAAAGATAATAAAATGTGGACAATTTGAATTAGAGGTAATCAAAACAAATCAACAAGACTAGTATAAAAGAAACTAGTCAATGAATATCCAAGTCATCAGTCCTAAATCTAGTTTATGAAGCCTCTATCTAAGCTATCTAGATGGTGCCATAATAGACCCATGGCTACCTCAAAATAAATAAACAAATCTAAAAGTCTGACTCTAAAGATAGATAAAATAATATGCATCCTCCAAACTCGAGGAGGACTTACCAATTAGTTGGAATAAGGAGAAGATCTTCAACGGAGCTCCTGTTGATGATCTTTGGTATTTGTCTCTACATCCCGAAAAGATGCTAGCCTAAATGGACATCAGTATGTGGAATGTACGAGTATATAAAATAGCTAAGTGAAACAGATGTAGGTAGAATAATAGTAACTCGAAAATGCTCAATCAAGATGTCAAATGTCTATCAAAAGCAAAAACAAAGAGTAGATAATGACCATTCAATACAATCAGAAATCTATCCAGTGATTGTACAACAATCTCATTGATGTTGCCACAACCGTTTGATACTTTCTAGGGTAACGAATGAATTGATCCATAAATGGATCCAATCAACCAAGTCCTCTATTGTTGTAGGGACCTATCAAGAGAAACACCCGACATAATGGTTTCACCCCTCTCCTATGTTTGGTGACATAGTTATTCAGTTCGAGTTAGACTTACTCTTACTCAATTCGGTACTCGATACTCTTCCTAAGACCTAATGCTTATAATACCATCACTCTTAATCAACTTGTCTCATTCAGACTTTTCTTAACTCAATTCATCATATCAACTAAGGAAGATTCTTTTAGGATTAGATAATGACTCATCAAGACTCTCTATCATGCATCTCCTACTCATAGTATGCAGGAAAAAAAAGTAGAGTGAAAGTATTTAGGAGTTTTGTATACTCTTAAGGCTCAAATTATACTCATGGATACCAATTTAAGTAAATTTATAAAAGTAACAAGGATTCATGCTAGGGTTCATGTAGTAAGGAAAAATCATTAATTTCAAGTATTTAATTTATAAAAATAGTAATATGTACAAGATCATATAGGAGTACATTAGGACTTTTTAGAAACCTCCAAGAAACATTCATGGGAAACTCAATTCGTTCACAACTCCAATAATTTCAGTTATGGGGCACATGGAAGAACAAAATTCATGTTCTAGTTGGCCTTACATACATGGAAGCTTTGAATCTTGAAATAGCTTGGGAGAATTCACAAGATTATCTTCAAATACTATCCTTTTTTCTCCCTTAAAACCTTGCTCTAAGTTTGAGAGAGTGCTTTAGCATAAAATGGTTGAACTGACATGTTTAAAGCTTTATTTAGGTTTAATAACGTTAGGTCTAGGATTTAAATAAGTGGGAGAAAATCAAAATAATTTTCCTTAAAAAGCTTTCGAAGTCATCTATAGGCCCACCTACGGCCTCTAGAAACTTCCACGGCCTGTAGGTGTCACGACCCAAGCCTAAGGCCTAGACGTGACACAGCGCAAGGGGAACCTAAAGAGACCCCAAGAAAGCCTCTTAGAACATCATTTACACATCCTTGGTCATGAAAGCAATAAAATAGCAACAAAGAGTAGAAATAGGGATAACCAGGGCTAAGAGACATCATTCATATCATAACAAGAAGAGTCAAGAAAGAGTCATTGCTCATAAAATTATACATGACATGTCCAACAACACCTCTAATACATAGATAAGAGAGGAGGCTGGAACAAACAACCAGGCTTACCCTCCTAGTCAACATTTACATAAAAGGAAGGTAGTTCTAGAACATATTAAGAGATCATAAGCAACATCCTCAAAATGGAGGAATCACCAACAAGCTTGAGTGGAAGCGTACTAGCCACGTGGATGAAGATGCTCAAGTGGGGCTTCGGTTCCTATATGGTGACATTATGTAGGCATAAAGTATGTGTTAGTATGTTTGAATGTACTAAGTATGTAGGAAATGAAACAATGTATAGGCATCATAATCAAAACACATAATTAGGCAATAGATGAGCATATAACAATAAAATCACACTATCATAGTACATAACACATGTGTAGGGAGTGGCCATTCTTAACCATAACCAAAATGCATATCATAGACAATGAATAAACATATAGCAATATGGCATGTATGAATGATTCTTGAAGTAAAATCATGCTTATATAGAACATAATACATGTGTAAGGAGAGACCATAATAGTGAATATACATGGCCGCAGTTTCACGTGCATTTAAAACATGCTTATATAGAACATAATACATATGTAAAGAGTGACCATTCTTAGTGCAATCCAAGGCCTGCCATCTTTTTGGAGAGGGCATGAGGTACATACCCCTTTATGAGGTTGATCGAGTACAAATCCCCTAATAAGGTTGATGGGTACAAACCCCCAACAAGGTTGCACAGGCCTGCCACCTCCCTAGTAAGGCGATCGAGGTAGAAATCCCTCAACAAGATTACCCAAGCCTATAACCTCCCGAGTGAGGCTTGGTCATCCCCAACACTATAGAGATATTATCATATACGTACATTCCTTTCATCATCATATACATACATTTCTCACATCATCAAAAAGTCATTCAACTCGTAAGAGATGCATTGGACCTTCAATTCCTCGAGAATTCATAACCGGCATTTTATCAATCACTTGGCAGGTGTGTAGTGCTACCGTAAAATCATGCAATTCAAGAGTGTTATCATGATAGAAAATCCAATATAAAATCACCAATAGATACTTGGTGATACCCTCAAATAATATACATCAACATCTTTCATCAAATCTCACAAATAGATCTTAGATTCATAGACTAAACCATAGTGAAACAGTCATAATTTCATAAACCCCAATATAGTGTGCAGTGAATTTCATAATAAATAAGACCCATGAGTAAATTAACTTTAAATCATGTAATTTAGAGTAAAAGGGAGCTTGGTTATCATGGGTGAAAGGATCCCATAAAAGAAAGCCACATACCTTAGCTTTGGAGATTAACTTGATTAGGATTGGAGATGGAGACTTGAAGCTTCAATGAGAACCTTGAGTTTCGGATGAGTTTGAGACTCAAATTTAGGAGATGAAATATTGGCTAAGTGTTTGAATGAGTATTGGGTAATGTTTTTGAATGATATGAGGGTGAAATTTGGCTGAGTATAGGTATTTTTACATTTGGGAACACTTAGACCTAAGACCCAAAAGCCTTGGACTGAGATAAAAATCACTGGCAACAAAATACATAGGTCCGCGACGCAGATCTGTCGCAGAGGAAAAATTAATACATTTCTACGACAGCTGTATGTTAGGGCACTGTCATAGATTGATTCTAGATAAGGAAAATTATGACAAATAAAATTGCTAATCGTTTGCTTTTAAATCGGAAGAAGTATTCCACCATCTCTAGATTCATCGAGTTGAACTCACAATCACACTAGTCTCGGAGCTAGACCCATTTCTCACTCAATTTGACCCCCTTATCAAGAATATGAAGTTAGATTTTTAATACCATGCATGAATTTTGAGATATGTAGAAATTATGATTTTAGCACATTCGAGGCACATTTTAAGCACTTTTTGGGGTCATTTCAGTAGGGACCCTTTTGTAAACTTTTAGGCAAATTTCGGGGTCTCTAGAGCACTTCAACGAGCTAAATCTGCACCTGTAGAAGTCTTTACGACCCGTAGATGGGTATGCAAAGTTTGGGACCAAAAATTAAATTTTTAGGAATTTTTTCTATGAGTTAGAAAATGGGGCGTATTTAATCCACATACCATATTAGATTTTCGTATTTCCTCCCTGTTCTGGTAGTCTTCAGTAAGACGGCCATAACTTTTGACTCTAAACTTCAAATGAGGTGAAATCAGTTGCATTGGAAAGCTAATTCAAAGGCCTTTCATTTGGTAGGTCATGTACCATCTAGTTTCTTTGTGTACTAAAACTTATGATCATTTAAAGTTAACCCTTGTTTAATCTCACTAGAAACAAAATTGATAGGTAGCTTTTGAACTCAACTAAGCGCTAGAGATATAGTATGACCCTAATCCCCTTCCTGTATGTAAGATTAAGACTTGAAACATGGGTACATGCTAGAATAGAGTTTTTAGGTGTCATAATATCTCCTCCTTGGGATCATTCATCCGCGAATGATGAGCAACTAGGAGACCTATCAAGAAGGAACTCAATTACTCAGATACTCGAATACTCATACTGCAAAATTCAACATTTAACACAGGATTCAAAATCAAAAGACTATTTCTAACATCTTCATTAGGCACGAATACAATTAAATACATGCATACACAAATACACAAAGACTCAAGAGAAGCATCAACTCAACAATGGGAAAGTAACTCAGAGAATAGAAAAGAATCATTACCAGTAATTTCATCACAAGGAGCACGAATAAGTAAGGGTATCTGGCCTTCATATCCTCTTTAGCTTCCCATGTAACCTCTTCAATGGATTGACTCCTCCATAACACTTTTACTGATGTAACTTTTTCTGTTCTCAACTTACGAAATTGATGATCAAGGATTTGGATTTGGATCTCTTCATAACTCAAACAATCCTTCACTCCAATGCTTTTAACAGGCACAACTAGGGAAGGATCTCCCAAACACTTCCTAGGCATAGAAATGTGAAAGTTTAGATAGATGGTTGCTAACTCTTATGGTAGCTACAACTCATAAGCTATGTTCCCCACTCCTTTCATAATTTGATGGGGATCGTTGTATCGAAGACGCAACTTCACCTTCTTCCCAAATCTCATCACACCCTTTATGGGTGACACTTTCAAGTATACCTAATCATTCCCTTTGAACTCTAGGTCCCTTCTCCGAACATCAATTTAGGACTTTTGGTGACTCGGTGTAGTTCTCAATCTCTCTTGGATAATCTGTAACTTCTCCATGGCTTATTGTACCAAGTCTAGCCCAATCATCTCTACTTCACCTACTTCGAACCATCCAATCGGTGATCGACATCTTTTACCATAGAAGGCCTCATAAGGAGCCATTTGGATGCTTGAATAAAAGTTGTTGTTATAGGAAAACTCAATCAAAGGCAAGTAGTCATCACAATTACCTTTGAAGTAAATGACACAGGCCCTCAACATAAATTCTAAAGTTTGTATCATCCGCTCTACCTGATCATCAGTCTGAGGGTGGAAAGCAATGCTAAGGTTTACCTTCGAACCTAGCCCTTTCTGAAAGGACTTCCAAAATTAGGCAGTGAATCTCCCATGTCTGAGATGATAGACAAGGGGAGTCCATGCAGTCGAACAATCTCCTTTATGTACAGTCGGGCATAATCCTCCGCAGAGTCAGTTGTCTTTACTCCTAAGAAGTGAGCAGATTTGGTCATTCTGTCAACTTTCAAATCAAATTATGTTGCTTGCGATACCTTTATAGACTTGTTATGAAGTCCATGTTGATCATATACCACTTCCACTTTAGAATCTCAAAGTTTTGAGCTACTCCACAAAGCCTTTGATGCTCAAATTTCACTTGTTGGCAATTCAAACACTTGGAGACAAACTCAGCAATATCTCTTTTCATTCCACTCCACTAATAAACTTCCCTCAAATCATGGTACATCTTAGTTAACCCTGGGTGAATGTAATATCTAGAATTATGGGCCTGTTCCATGACCCTCTTTCGAACACCATGAACATCTAGAACACATAATCTGCCTTAGTACCTCAATACTCTATCCCCCCCTGGCGAAAGCCATTACTTTCTACTTATGTACATCTTCCTTCAATTGGAGTAAGATGGGATCTTGGTCTTGCTTCTCTTTTACCTCTACTAAAAGGGATGATGTAGACCCATTATGCAGAAGTATTCCACCATCTCTAGATTCATCGAGTTGAACTCACAATCACACTAGTCTATGTACCTCTTTAGCCAAATCTTTCTTCTCTGCTTCCACATGAGTAGTACTCCCCATAAATAACCTAGTAAGAGCATCAGCAACCACATTAGCTTTACCTAGATAGTAGAAGATGCTCATGTCATAGTCTTTGAGTAACTTAAGTCATCTCCTCTACCTCAGATGAAGCTTCTTCTTGGTGAAAACATATTATAGGCTCTTATAGATTGTGAATAAACCAACATGTGCTCCATATAGATAGTGGCGCTATAGTTTGAGAACAAACACCACCGCTACCAATTCCATGTCGTTGGTGGGATAATTCCTCTCATGCACCTTAAGTTGCCTCGAAGCATAGGCAACAACTTTACCTTTCTGCATTAACACACATCCCAATCCCACTTTCGAAGTATTGTAATAGATGATAAATCTGTCAGCTTCTTTAGGCAAGGTCAACACTGGGCAACAGTCAACGTAGTTTTAAACTATTGGAAACTCTTCTCACACTCGTTAGACTATTGAAACTTGACCTTCTTCTGATTCAGCCTAGTTAATGGTGCAGATACGGAAGAAAATCCTTCAACAAATCTATGCTAGTAGCCAGCCAAACCTTAAAAGCTTTTTATACCTTTGGGAGAGGTTAGTCTAGGCCCATTCTTGACCACTTGTCACGACCTGGACCTAGGGTCTAGGAGTGATATGCCGAATAGGAACCCGAGGGTCCCCAAACAAGCTTCAAAGTATGTATATTCACATTATTAGTTTGGAAGCATTTATAAACAGTAAACAATAACTCCAATGGAAGAGAAAGTAGGGCTCACACTATGGGGGTATTATAAGGATAGGGATTAGCATGGAATCACATAAGACATAAAATATAAGAATTAAGGGGTGGGTAAATATGACTCACTCTATGGGGGAAATACGGAACATAGTGTCACACCCCAGGAAGGTACCCAAGACGTGACTGACACCTAGAGACTATTTCTAGTCCCCAAGTGAATTACTTGAACTCAGCACAATCATTCAATCAATAAACTCTACTAATCAGTGGAAGACATAAGAAAACAAATAGGCACATATATCCAATCTCAAGGTTATATAATATAATAAATGAAAGGCTAGCAGTAAGAACTAGCTCAATAAGTCTTAATAATAAACATTCAACTCTAGTGTATAAAGCCTCTATCACTATCAAGTGGTGCTAATGATAGACCCATGACTACCTCAATCAAGATAAAGATAATCTAGTCTCACTCTAAAACAAGATAAAATAAATATAATGAATCCTCTGGAGTAGGGGAGGCTTACCAATCAACTGAATGTCCTAGATCCTCAATGATGCACCTGTTGATGATCTCTAATCCCTGTATCTGCATCATAAAATGATACAACGTCTAGTGGTTTCAGTATATGGAATGTACGGTATGTAAAATAGCAGAATGAAACCAAAACAGGTAGAATAATATGGAGCATCAATCAACCTTAGAATAATAACTAATCAACATGTCAAATGTTTATCTAAAACAAGAATAAAGAGTAGAAAAGTGACCCATCAACCAATCAAACCTCATTAATCAAATCAGACACAACTCAATAGAATTCAACTCATCTCATCTCATCACATCTCATCTCGTCTCAACTCATAGTACTCAAGGTGGGAACTTTTTGGAAGTTTTTATTATATGACAATAATGAATAGCCAGTGATTATACAACAATCACACTAATGTTGCCACAACCACTCCGTACCTGCTAGGTAGAGAATGAATCAAAACCAAAATGGATAAGTCCAAAATGGGGACAGCAATCCACAAGTCCTCTATCGTGTCAGGGACTTCTAATCAGAGGGGACCTCAATATAATGTTATGTGATAGTCCTAAGCCTCACCTACGCTTCACTACATAATTTGACGGGTGCAAGTTGGATTGAATCTTACTCTTTCGATGCTCGATACTTGTTGTGCTGTCAAAATACAGCACATTCGGTGCCTAAAACAAGGAAGTGTGAGTGTTCCCAATGCAACTTTTTATGGTTTTTATGTGTTTTGTGTTTGTTTTTTCACAAAAAAAGGTTGGCTTAATCTTGGGGAAAGTAGCATATTTTGTTGAATTTGAAGACCTATGAGAACCACGAGTCATAGCCAATGCTACAGGTCATAGGGGATGACCGTAGTTATTAACAGCATCCAAAAATCAAAATTTGAGAAATTGAAGTTCAATTATACAAGCCCAAACTACGAGTCGTACACCAGACATCGACCATAGCAATCAAATGTAAAAAGCAAAGTGCTGACTATGAATGCCTGATTACAACTCGTAGGTCACCCTACGAGTCGTATCTTTGAGCTGTAACTACTGCCGAGCAACTTTTCTTATTTATTTTAAGGTCTTTTTTTTAAATAGTATAAATAGTATAAGTTAGGGTTTTTAGAAAGAGGGAGAATCAGATTATGGAGAATTGAACATCCTTTCTAGAGAATCTTTTAGGGATTTAGAGTAGAAACTTAGGGTTTCACTTTGAAGACCTAATTTGGAGATTAGAATCACTTGTAATTTAACTCCACTGTTCAAGCTTGTGAATCCAAAAATCAAGGTGGTTTATTGTTCTACATTTCCTTTGGGTAATCTCTCTACTATGACTATTTTATTCATTGTTTGTGATTTTGCCATAGCTATGAGTAGCTAAACCCCCACAACTTGGGGTTGTGGGAACCATGAGTAGCTAGCTTGAGATAACCCAAATTATTTGCATTTCTTTAATTGGGTATTTGCATGTATTATCCATTTTCCTTCAAATTGCTTTTTATTTGGTAGTGGCCAACACTAAACCTCGCCTAGTGTCTTGATCCCGACTAAGGTAGTGATGAATAGGAAAAGGAAATGGGTGACAGGATTCAATTAATGTATTCTCATCTAATCAATCAAACTCAACCAAGGAGAGGTTGAGTGGGACAATAGGTAACAGTTAGTTAGAACACCATAGTTGCCGACCAAGCGACATGTTGAAATTCGACCTTCACCTTTACCAAAGGGCTGGAAGAACCTAAGTTGTCATCCTTCATGCAATGTCCTGATTGATGTTATGTTATCCGGGGTATTTGGGTTAGTGAATCACGGGGAATACAATTCCCAAGGTGATCCTCAAATTGATTGTCTCTTCGTGATTGTTAGTATAGTTTTTATAGTTATTTGACTCCAATCAACATAATATGATGTGATGGTCCTAATCTTTACCTATTCTTGGCTGTGTAGTTTGATGAGTGTGAGTTAGACGAACTCTTACTCTTTCTGTGCTTGATACTCCTCCTAAGACTCAATAATCATAACACAATCCATCCAATTAAATTATCTCAATCAACTCACCTTAAATCAGCCTCCTGGAGGCACTCATCATTCAATCAGACTCATAGAGACTCTCATCATCTCATCAAACAACATCTCAACCAATAGCTAAAGGCTTTGAACAATGATTAGGAAATAATTGAATAGACAAACCATTAGAGTTCATTTATGGAGACTCATGGGACTATCAATTTCTATCAACCAATTCGTCATCATTCTCACGTCATAATCACAATAAACATTTTAACATCAAGGCTCTAGACTCAACTCTATGTTCATTCATGCATGCTTTCAAAATTATCATGTAGGATTATGAAATATCTCATGAAAATATTCAATTCAAGAAAGATAATTTTATGATGATCATCTACATAAGAAAATACATGTAATTAATATAATTTTCAAGAAAACCCATCAAGAATTATTTATGTAGACTCATTAGACTTTCAACTCTACTATGACCATCTATGGGGCCCATGAGAGAACAATCTCATGCTTTTAGTTTAGCCTTACATACCTGAGATGAACCTTTGACAATCAATCTCTCAAGAATCCAAGTTGAATTCTTCAATATTATGCTTTCCTTCGTTTTTTTTCAAGCACTGATATCTTTAAAGAACTTAGAATGGCTTAAGAATGGGGGTTTTGACCCTTTTTACGCTCAAAATGACCTATTTTGCTCGTGTTTTGAGTTTAGGAGGGGTTGGAAATTATCCTGAATGCCCCTTGTGAATTTTAAGAAAATTGTTCACTTCAGAAAAATGGGTCCATGACGCGAACCCGTCGTGCCGTAGTGTAATTTTTTGTCAAATATTTTCCTAACGAGTTTGCCAATCATTGTCAAAAAAATTAAAAAAAGATATATATAAGTGCCTATACATGACAAGGGCGCAACGCGCTCTGCCACACACTAACACTAGTTTTCGTTTCAGATCAAAAAATTATCTTTTGATCCAATGGCTCTAAAAATTGACCGAGACTATTTCTCAACTCAATTTTTCATACTGATCGCATATCCGGTCTGAGATTTGAAAACGAAGCATGAGAATGTTGACATCAAATTTTTACCCTCTGTACTACAAATTACGCGGTTTATTTAATTTTAACAATTCTGAAATATTCATTTATTTTATCAAAAAATAAATAAAAATTTTATTCCTGTGTGGGGGACCCACACGCCCACACCCTCTTCCCATGCTTTGTTCCCTTGTCCCTCATGCTTGTCTCCTTTCCCATTTCCCATTTTTTTAATTCCCACTCCCCATGCCCGTTCTCACGGGAACCCCCCTTTCCCTATCCTCATTTCTCTTTTTCTTCTTTCATTTCTTCAATTTGAAACCAAAATCATAGAACCCAAAGCCCAACGTTCCCCAACAAACCAACGCTCCCCGACAACTCCTTAACATTCATGCTCTCCACCCACTTTCGAATTTGAATTCAAAAGTCCTAATCTATTTCTAATTTCCCTCTTATTCGTGCCCTAATTTGGGGCTATATATACTCATGTTCTTCACGAAATGGAGGTAGCGCCGACGACGGTCAAAAATCTGAAAACCCTTAGCAAACTTGCTCAATTTTTCATAGCTATTATTGATTTTCCAAAGTTCGAATGTTGTTCATAGACCTTCGAATTGGTTTTTCGAAAACCCATCTGACTTTGAAAGCCTCGAAACCGAGGACTCATGGTTGAGGGAGAGATACGGAATTTAATGGTGGTGGAAGGCTCCGGCATCTCGTCAAAGTCTCAATTCGCTGCCCCAACACAGGTAACCTCCTTTCTCTTTTTCTCCATATATGATGTGAGTCCATTTCCAATTTTAGTTGCTTTTAGCTTTGTGAATAGTCATATTCGAGTTGATACGTCTTGAGGTGACTATTTTCGACCAAGTGTATTGTCGACATTTTGTTCTGTTCGCTGTAAATTGCTGAGAATATTGTTGTTGTTTTGTTCACGGATCTACTCGAAAACATGCTATAAAGTTGGTTCACAATTGTTTCTATCTGCGTGTTGGTATTTGTTTAATTCTAGCCTTCAATGTTTCCTCGTTTGTTCTAAAACTGGTTCGAATTTAGAAGTTCGAGTTGTTGATTATCATCTTTTCCTTTGCTCTGATTTTTGACAAGTAAAATGGGTTTAAAAGCTCCTTTTCTGAGTAAACCTTACGAACTAGTGGAATTTGGGAGTAATATCAGGATATTTTTTTGAGATGAACATTATTTGGTTCTGATAATTTGAGGGACTGATTTCCTTAGTTTTGGTACAAAGTTTGTGACAATTTCCTTATTACTTTCCTTATCGTAATCGTGTTTGCACCTAATAAGCATCTATGTATCCCAGTTCATGTATGGCTGCTGGTTTACATTCAAATTACAAGTTTTTGACTCTATATTTGCTTAAATCTTGCATTATAACAGATCTGTTACTCTATTTCGTTTGGATGTCATCTCAACTATCATATTCGAGTCGTATCGATTTGGTTTATGTTGTGTTCTGAACTGATTGAGAGATTCAAAGGTTTAAATCAACCTTATTACGCTCCATTTTCAGTTTTGAAGTTGGTTGTTTTGATCTTGCTACTCTTCCCATCTCTTATGTGCTCAATTGACTAAGTTTTTGTTACTTTAGAAATGCTAGTTGGCAAAGATTGAGATGTTTCTCTTGATTAAATCTTTCTTTTTTTGACATCACAAGTTCATTATATCTTCCTTGATGGTGTCCTTGAGATTTTTAAATTGTTCAAGCTTGGAAATCTATTCAGCTGGTTGTTATTTGCTAGTGCATTTCTTTGTTTGCATATGTATGTTTGTTATTTTCTCTGATAAATTTCTCACAATATATCTGCAAGTTTGAAATAAGTTTATGCTAATCCTTTTGCTCTCTCTTTATTTGCATGAATCCCTTTTGGAGTCCCAAATGGGGTCCTCTCCCATAGTTTGCATTTTGTTGGGCCACGGAGGCCCAACAACCTTCTTCAAGTCAGCCTAAATTCTCGGATAAGGTAGCTACCGGTCCAAGAAGCTGAAATACAGGCTATGGAGTGCTAAGAAGCAGAAATGTAGACCAGTATACATTGTGTATACACTTTTATATGCTCATTGTATACAAGCCCAAAGGAGCGGCAGCAGAAATTCAAGTGGGCTAAAGGCCCAAACTCTTAACTCTCCTCTTTGCGTTATTTCATGTATTGTATTTGTATTTATTTGCATACTAACCTTTGTTTTATTTTTAATCTAATTAATTTTCCTAGCATGTGCGCCATTTATGTTTTTCCTTTTGGTTTCCCTTAAAAAAATATTTTCTATAAATTGGGTGTAGTAGAAATTTTGCAAAAAAAAAAATAGTCATTTTCTAAGCTTAATCAAGTTGTTTCAAAATCAAGCAAATCTTTTGAAATTTGGACAAATATTTCAAAATCTAATCAATCTTTTAAGTTTAGTTAAAATCTATCAATTTTAACCAATATTTTCAACTCCAGTTAATTATTTCAAATCCAGTCAACTCTTTCAAATCAAGTCAATATTTCAAAGCTCCCC
>DF363594.1:35231-45297 GCA_000787875.1 Solanum virginianum
AAAACAATCTCCCAGATTCACAAATCTTGAATAGGCAACATTTTGCCTATTTTAGTCACTTTTCTACCTTCCAGGGTTGGTATATCTTCAAACAAAGCAACTATTATGTGTTTGTTCTTCTGTGTGATATTTTGCATTATATAATATGAATAAGGACTAACACATTTACCTTTTAAGTTATTTTTCCTTCGATAGGTAACTTAGAATTGATTTGTGTTGATAAAACTGGCCGATCATCATTATTTCACTAGATCAAAGGCACCCAAGGATCCCTCTCCCAATCAAGACCAGTGGAAAAAAAATGACTAACCACACTGATGATGCAAGCCTGATTGAGATCACTGCGACATATACCACTATCAGAAAACAGAATGAATTGATTGCACAACTGATGCAACAAATTATTGACGTAAGAACGGAAATGAAGAAGACTCAAGAGTTAGCAAACTTGGCCATCACTGCTAACCTTCCCGGTCCGAATGACAAGAGACCTCCATTTCATTTTCCTTCTCTTAATCGACCTATCCCACAATATCACCCTCCTCCCTATTATCAATCCATACAATATCCAAACGTCACCCCAAACTACCAATCTCTGCTGCAGAATTGCTCCCATATCCAACCAACTTATCAAACTCCCTTTACCAGCTATCCAATCCTAAATCTCCAAATCCCACAGTCAAATTACCAAACACCTCCATACCCAAGATTTCAGACTCCGATACTCGTATCCAATCCTAAATCTCCAGATCCCACAGTCAAATTACCAAATGCCTCCATACCCAAAATCCCAGACTCCGGCACTCCCCCATCAGAAACAGCCCCAATCACCATCGAGTGCCTCCCCATCCAAATGCATATAAGAAACCCCCTAGGGTGTTCACTCTACTCGTCGAAAGCCGAACAAACCTATTCGAAAGATTGTCAGCTGCAACATTGATTCAGCCTGCCCCTCCGAGACCCATGAAGGTAAATCCTCATTTCTTCAGGAGTGATCAAATCTGTGCTTACAATGCCAACTGTCTTGGACATAATACTAAAGATTGCATACATCTAAAGCACAAAATCCAGGACTTAATTGATAGCGACATGACTGTTCTCTGGAAAGTCGCCCCCAAATGCCTGATCACGAGGAAACATACTGGACGTGTTTGGACTTTGCACAAACATCACCACTTGATGATCAACTCATATGCTGTCACAAATCCAGAGGTTAATCGTACTCTGGCACTGGACGTGTTTGGACTTTGCACAAACATCACCACTTGATGATCAACTCATATGCTGTCAAGAGATGCTATGCATAGAGACTCAGAGTGTCCTTTTCCTGTAATCGCACAATTTGGTTGTAACCATTTCTATTATTCCTGAACTACGTTTGACCTGAATTCTCAAGAATGAGATACATAGGCGGTCTATGTCGGCCTCGGTCATTTCCCTATTTAAAAGTTTTCTCTACTCTCAAGGGGGGAACTACGTTTGACCTAATTCCTGTTCCTACAGGATACGTAGGCACCACAACGGTTCGATCATACTCCCAGAAAGGAAACTGGGACAAAATTTTTAAAAGGAACTCAAAAATTCTAAATAAGAAATCCATCTTCAACCAATCGAAGTTCAAAACCTGTTGAAATTTCAACTGGGACAGAATTTTGAGAAAGATCTCAAATAATTCTCAAAGTGTTTTGACAAGCTATCAATCCTTGACAAAATCTAAACTGGGACAGAAATTTTGAGGTCGCCTTCAAAATTTCGCTAAGCATCATTACAAATTTGAAAGTTATATTAAAGATTCTCAGTCAGACCAGAAATTCAAAGACAATCGAGAAGATAGGAGATCAAAGCACTTCATTGGGACCAGACGAGGAGTAAACAATTGAAGAATCAACACAGATTGGTTTACTTCGAAATTAAGCATTTTTCTTTGGTTGCAGGAACTAAAGTCACAAGATGAGGAGCAAACAATTGAAGAACCAACGCGGATCAGTTCACTTTCAAACTAAGCATTTTTCTTTGGATGTAGGAACTAAAGTCGCGAGATATTTTTGGACCCACAGGGGCCCTATAAGACAATTTGGCGCAAGGGCCAAGATTGAAAATTTCATCCAGACTGACACAAGCCGGATAACTCCAGATGACTTCTATATTTACTCATTACTCTTTTCACTTTCAGTCTGTTATGAATTATAACACTTTTTCTTGATGCAGAAGATAAGATAACTTTGCACAATGACCAAGATCACCACACTTCACCCAGGAAAATCTTTGCAGGTCCTATCACTAAGGCAATAACCGAGGCATAAATAGTTCTACCTCACTCAAATCCCCAATAACTCATCTTAGCTTACATCGCGGAAAGAGGTTATGTTATTTTATTTTCACAGTTGTGCCCAGAGACTATTTTATTTTCTGTTGTCGATCTAGGGCATTGCATATTTTATTTTTCATTGCCGATCTAGGGCACTGTATTTCATTGTCAATCTAGGGCACTGCATTTCATTGTCGATCTAGGGCACTACATTTTATTGCTGATCCAGGGCATTGCATACTTCATTGCCATTCCAGGACATTGCATACTTTATTGCCGATCCAGGGCATTACATACTTCATTGTCGAAAGGCTCATCTATCATGCATCGCAGTGAGTACATCATATCATGCATTGTGGAGAGTACATCATCGGTGAAGTTTATTTTACTTTCCACTTGCTGGAAAATAAATCATATCATGCATTGCGATGAGTACATCATATCATGCATTGCGATGAGTACATCATATCATGCATCGCGGTGAGTACATATCATGCCTTGCGGTGACTCATGGTGAGGATATTTACTTTTCTATTGCCGAAAGGCTCATCTATTATGCATCACGGGGAGTATATATTATGCATCGCGGAGACTCATAGTGAGGATATTTACTTTTCTGTTGCCGAAAGGCTCATCTATCATGCATCGCGATGAGTACATATCATGCATCGCAGAGACTCATGGTGAGGATATTTTGCCAGTTGCTCCTAAAGAGCCATGCCATATTTTGCTATGCAAAATGCCAGTTTATTTCTTGCTATGCCAGATGCTAGTTTATTTCTTGCTATGCCAGATGCTAGTTTATTTTTTGCTATGCCAGATGCCAGTTTATTTTTGCTATGCCAGATGCTAGTTTATTTTGTTATGCCAAATGTAAGTTTATTTTTTATTATGCTAGATGCCAGTTTATTTTTTGCTATGCTAGATACCAGTTTATTTTTTGCTTTGCCAGATGCCAGTTTATTTTTGCTATACCAGATGCTAGTTTATTTTTGCCAGTTTATTTTTTGCCAGTTTATTTTATTGCCAGTCACCAATCCAAGAGCCATTATATATTCATTGCCGCGAGAAGACTATTTTATTTCTAGTTACCGATCCAAGAGCCATTATATATTCATTGCCGTAAGAAGACTATTTTATTTCTAGTTACCGATGCAGAGCCATTATATATTCATTGTCGCCAGAAAACTATTTTATTTCCAGTGGCCAAGAGGGCCATTATATATTCATCACCTCCAGAAGACTATTTTATTTCAGTTGCCAAGGGGGCCATTATATATTCATCGCCTCCGAAAGACTATTTTATTCCAGTGGCCAAGAGGGCCATTATATATTCATCACCTCCAGAAGACTATTTTATTTCAGTTGCCAAGGGGGCCATTATATATTCATCGCCTCCGAAAGACTATTTTATTCCAGTGGCCAAGAGGGCCATTATATATTCATCACCTCCAGAAGACTATTTTATTTCAGTTGCCAAGGGGGCCATTATATATTCATCGCCTCCGAAAGACTATTTTATTCCAGTGGCCAAGAGGGCCATTATATATTCATCACCTCCAGAAGACTATTTTATTCCAATTGCCAAGAGGGTTGTTGCATATTCATCGCCTCCAAAATACTATTTTATTCGAGTGGCCAAGAGGGCCATTATATATTCATCGCCTCTAGAAGATCATTTTATTTTCCAACTACGCCCACAATGCAATATTGAGTCATTATCTATCACCGGAGAGAAGAATACATATCAAATATGGTAAGCAATGCAAACTCTAATTCAAGTTATGATTTTACTAATGCTTTATTTTAGTCATATCGAGAGCATCCAAAAGGATGAATTCTCAAAAATAGACCACAACTGTGGACGTCATCAAGTAGGACGTAGCACAACGTGGAACATTTTCTTAGCAGCGAACTGGGACATAGTCTGAAAGGGGGCCTCAAACCTTTCAGACACGAACAAAATCTAAACTGGGACAGAAATTTTGAGGTCGCCTTCAAAATTTCGCTAAGCATCATTACAAATTTGAAAGTTATATTAAAGATTCTCAGTCAGACCAGATCGACTACCACCACAATCCAACCACACCCCTGACAGAAGGCATGTGGGAATTTCTGTAAGTTTGTTAGTTTTCAGTTTCTCATCCAGGTGATTTCAACTTTCACCGGATCCAATCTTCCAATCCGAGTGATAATATACCAAGAGTTTTGAAAACTATGTCCTTGTAAGTTCTTAATTATAGATGTGAAGCGCGCCACATTTATGATTAAGAGTTTACAAGTCTCTTTTTCATAATTCGATTTGTTTGTCACTCTTCCTAACCAGAGGTCATCTCAGAATAAGAGATTTTCCCTTCAAGCGATAGAGTCGAACTACAAGCAGCATGATTCCTAAGTCCAAGGATATGTAGGATGGCTCAAGTTTGAAAACTCGGCTGCATTCTAACACCAACCTTTCAAATCTCATTCCCAAGCATTCTAGTTTCTCCATAATTCGATATTATGATAGCTTTTGAATCTTTTCAAAATCGTGTGTAAATCAAGCGTTTTGAACTACAAGTGGCCTGAATTCTCATGCAACCTGAGATATGTACGACACCTTGAGCCAGGGTCCGGCCATAATTTCTCAGAGCCCTACAAAGTTCTTCAAAGGATGTGGTCGGCTAAAAACTAGGTTAGTCAAGTTTCTTTGTCCACGATCTCTTTAATCAATCATATCCAAAGAAAGGGACAGTTGTTGACACCGAATTTTTACCCTCCATACTATAAATTACCCAGTTTATTTAATTTTAACAATTCTAAAATATTCATTTATTTTATCAAAAAATAAATAAAAATTTTATTCCCGCGTGGGGGGCCCACATGCCCACACCCTCTTTCCATGTTTTATTCCCTTGTCCCCTATGCTTGTCTCCTTTCCCATTTCCCATTTTTTATTCCCACTCCCCACACCCCTTCTCATGGGAACCCCCCTTTCCCTATCCCCATTTCTCTTCTTTTTCTTTCTTCTTTAATTTGAAACCGAAACCAGAGAACCCAAAGCCTAACGTTACCCGACAAACCAACGCTCCCTGACAACTTCTTAATGTTCATGCTCCCCACCTACTTTCGAATTTCAATTCAAAAGTCCCAATTCATTTCTAATTTCCCTCCCATTCGTGCCCTAATTTGGGGCTATATATTCTCGTGTTCTTCACAAAATGGAGGCAACGATGATGGCTGTCAAAAATCTGAAAACCCTTAGCAAACTTGCTCAATTTTTCATAGCTATTATTGATTTTCCAAAGTTCGAATACTATTCATAGACCTTCGAATTGGTTTTCCAAAAACTCGTCTGACTTTGAAAGCCTCAAAACCGAGGACTCTTGGTTGAGGGAGAGATACAGAATTTATTGGTGGTGGAAGGCTCCGGCATCTCGTCAAAGTCTCAATTCGCTGCCCTAACACAGGTAACCTCCTTTCTTTTTTCTCAATATATGATGTGAGTCCATTTCCGATTTTGGTTGCTTTTAGCTTTGTGAATAGTAATATTCGAGTTGATATGTCTTGAGGTGACTATTTTCGACCAAGTGTATTGTCGACATTTTGTTCTGTTCGCTGTAAATTGCTGAGAATATTGTTGTTGTTTTGTTCACTGATCTACTCGAAAACATGCTATAAAGTTGGTTCACAATTGTTTCTATCTACGTGTTGGTATTTGTTTAATTCTAGCCTTCAATGTTTCCTCGTTTGTTCTAAAACTGGTTCGACTTTAGAAGTTCGAGTTGCTAATTATCATCTTTTCCTTTGCTCTGATTTTTGACAAGTAAAATGGGTTTAAAAGCTCCTTTTCTGAGCAAACAACTTCACATCTATGAGTCATGATATGTTTTCTTTTGAATATGACCTGCTATCTAAATCATTTTGCTTGTGCTCAGGCTGAAATCTAGTTTTAGGATCATCCTCTATGATACGCATCTCTGGTTTGTTAAAGAATGGTAATACTCCTTGTTTGCGCCTTTTGATTTAAGAATAAGCCTTGTTTTCCTTCTAAGTGATGAAGTGTTCAACTATATTAGCTCTGTCTATTGCTATGGCATTCGGAATGGTCGAATAATGTCAAAATCATGTTCTTGTCCTCTGTTTTGTATCTTGTGTTGAGAGTTAATTGCTGTCGAGTGCATCTTGTCGCATGTTTTACCCTCTCATGTTACGAACTAGTGGAATTTAGGAGTAATGTCAGGATATTTCTTTGAGATGAACATTATTTGGTTTTGATAATTTGAGGGACTGATTTCCTTAGTTTTGGTACAAAGTTCGTGACAATTTCCTTATTACTTTCCTTATGGTAATCAAGCCGCAATGTCTAGAGTTGTCATGATTCATTTTGGTCTCCCTCTAATTATGTTTGCACCTTATAAGCATCTATGTATCCTAGTTCGTGTATGGCTGCTGGTTTACATTCAAATTATAAGTTTTTGACTCTATATTTGCTTAAATCTTGCATTATAACAGATCTATTTCTCTATTTCGTTTGGATATCATCTCAACTATCATATTTGAGTCGTATTGATTTGGTTTATGTTGTGTTCTGAACTGATTGAGAGATTCAAAGGTTTAAATCAACCTTATTATGCTCTGTTTTCAGTTTTGAAGTTGGTTGTTCTGATCTTGCTACTCTTCCCATCTCTTATGTGCTCAAACGACTAAATTTTTGTTACTTTAGAAATGCTAGTTGGCAAAGATGAAGATGTTTCTTTTGATTAAATCTTTCTTTTTTTGACATCATAAGTTCATTTATATCTTCCTCTATAGTGTCCTTGAGATTTTTAAATTGTTCAAGCTTTGAAATTTGTTCAGCTAGTTGTTATTTGCTAGTGCGTTTCTTTGTTTGCATATGTATGTTTGTTGTTTCCTCTGATAAATTTCTCACAATATATCTACAAGTGTGAAATAAGTTTATGCTAATCCTTTACTCTTTCTTTATTTGCATGAATCCCTTTTGGAGTCCCAAATGGGCTTCTCTCCTATCGTTTGCATTTTGTTGGGCCACGGAGGCCCAACAGCCTTCTTCGAGTCAGCCTAAATTCTCAGATAAGGGAGCTACCGGTCCATGGAAGCTGAAATACAGGCTATGGAGTGCTAAGAAGCAGAAATGTAGACTAGTATACATAGTGTATACACTGTTATATGCTCACTATATACAAGCCCAAAGGAGTAGCAGCAGAAATTCAAGTGGGCTAAAGGCCCAAACTCTTAACTCTCCTCTTTACTTTATTTCATGTATTGTATTTGTATTTATTTGCATACTAACCTTTGTTTTATTTTTAATCTAATTAATTTCCCTAGCATGTGCGCCATTTATGTTTTTCCTTTTGGTTTCCCTTAATAAAATTATTTTCTATAAATTGGGTGTAGTAGAAATTTTGCAAAAAACAAAATTAGTCATTTTCTAAGCTTAATCAAGTTCTTTCAAAATCAAGCAAATCTTTTGAAATTTGGAAAAATCTTTCAAAATCTAAGCAATCTTTTAAGTTTAGTTAAAATCTATCAATTTTAACCAATATTTTCAACTTAAAGTTTAATCTTGGTTTCCTAATTATCCTTAAAATTAGGTGGCGACTCTATTTTCTTTCAATTTTTGGGAATTTGATTCGTGCTTAAATCGATTGGGTATCGAATCTGATTTATGGAGAAAGTCAGTCAATTTTTGGTGTAACAGAGAAAATGCATTATGTGCACGTCTCTACTCTAGGAGTATTTTGGTAATTTGACTAGGTGTTACACCTAGGATAATCACAATTCCATATCATAACATATATCCATATAATAATAGCCTTGTCTGATACATAACTATAATCATAATCTCCAAGTACAACACCTAGAATATATCCGTACAGAGTCTACAAGATGTCCAATAATGCCTCTAGTCATAATATAGGATGGGGGCCAAGACATGTCCTGGATCACCCTCAAAGTAAATTAACATAAATAAAGGCAACATAGGTAGAGGAATGGTAGCTTGTCCTTGGATGATAGGACTCACCACAACAAATGTCTCAAATCCGATCTAGTCATCAAACAGTGGATGAAGGTAATCTCCAGTCCCTACATGGTTAGATCATGTTGGCAAAAATATGTGTTTGTAGATTTGAATGTACTATGTATGCGGGCATGCAATGGATATGACTTATAAAACCAACAATCAATATTAGATGATATAGGGAACATACATAGAAAGAAGTATATAAGAACGAAGAGTAGTATATGATATGTCATGAAATCCATGATGCATAAAATGTCATAATGCACATATATAGTGAGGATGTGATAGTAACTGACATCTCAAACTCATGCAAGCTATTACATGAATTTGCCCTATGTAGACCTTCCATCGGGTGGAAGAAGATTACTTGCCAAAGGTAATCTGCACCACACCTTATGACCCGATCATTTCAGTATGATGGCAACCTTCCTTACGACCTGACCATTTTGAAAGGATTTCCATATCAATCTCATATCATATCATAATATGTACCCATTCCTTACAACTCGGTCATTTCGATAATGACTACCATATACCTATGCTAACACATGGTTCAAGGAAAAAGATAGGACCTTTGGGGATAGCCCTGACGCCCCAAATCCATTCGATGCAAACACTATAAGAAAAAAAATTTAACAATCATTTCTTAACGAAGGGAAGTGAATCCGGTTGTTATAAATACACTTATAGTGACCAAGTTTTTTTCGGTCGTTATAAATATACTTATAGCGACCAAATTTTTTTCGGTCTTTATAAATATACTTATAGCGACCAATATTTTTTTCGGTAATTATAAATATACTTATAGCAACCAAAGTTTTTTCCGGTTGTTATAAATACACTAATAGTGAGCAATTTTTTTCGATTGGTAAAGATAAATTTTAATCCAATATTAATGTGGGGATAAGTTTGATCATTAAAAATATAACATCCCGTTGTTAAAACATAATAATTAGTGTAAAAATATATTTTAATTAATATGTGTGCGAAGATATTAGACCAAATCATGTTATAAGTATAACAAGTGGTGTTTTATTGATCAATCAATCATTCTGATAAGAATCTTTCATCTTTTATAATTTTGATTATTTCATAATATCAAATGTTTAATAAAAAGGAAAAAAATATTAATGTATTATCTTCTAATAACTCTATCCATCATTCTTATTATAGAGAATAATATAACATTTGAAATATTGTAAAAGCATTTAGTTACAATCATTTTGGCACAATTTTTTTAATATGTTTTTATTTTAAGAGACAATTTATTCATCTTTACTTGACCTTTTTAAAGATGCAAGATGAAGTAGGTCAAAACAAAAAAATAAAAATAGAAGTAATAATACTAAATAATAATTATGAGCTTATGAGATTAATGTAAGGTAGAAAAGTTATATCAATTTGATAGTAAGTAATTTTCTCAAGATGATAGATGTTTCTCCACTAGCAAATTACCTCCATCAATAGACTTAAGAATCAGTATTTAGTAATAATATTTTTTTAATAAAAAATATATATTGTGTTGACTTTATTTTCATTATTGGTTGTGAAACTAACTAGTGTATACAAAGAAAAATCATTCATTTGAGTTAAAAAAGTATAAAGTGAAATTTTACGAACAGACAATTTAAAAATCTTTACATGACATATAATCAACTACTAAATTAATTAAGAGATCATGGCTTTTTTATTATTTAAAATTTAAGATGATATAATTGATTTGTATCTCATAA
>DF363593.1:23974-34764 GCA_000787875.1 Solanum virginianum
TAGGAAATGGAGACTTGAATGAGAACCTTAAGATCTAGATGAGTTTTTAGACTTTAAATTAGGAGTGAAATATTTTTCAAAGTGTTTGAATGAGTATTGGGGAATGCCTTGTGCGATATGAGGGTAAAATATGGCTAAGTATAGGTATTTTTACGCATGGAAATACTTAGGCCCAAGACCTAAAAGTCTTGGACCAAAATAGGAAAACAATGCACAAAATACACTATAGCATGCCCTTGGCGCGTCGTGCCAGGGCCGCGGAAACCTCTCTAGAAATCGCAATTTACGATTTCCAAATCTGAATGTTAAAGGAACCTATATGAGAGAGATAAATATGACAATTTTAGCCCACATAAAGATGTAATAATTCACTTAAACATCATTTTAAAAACCTCAACATAAGTGTAAAATCATCATGAACTTGTCAATTTAAACATGAATGTATGAAATGACATGAGGGCTGAACTTAAGACCTAAGATCATATAAAGGACTTAGATCAATACCTTAGGCTTGAGTGGAGTGGAAAAGGTAAGGATATCACTTTTGCATGTCAGCCTTGCCCTCCTAAGTAGCGCTTTCAACTTGTTGATTCCTCCAAAGGACCTTAGCAGAAGCCACATCGTTGTTCCTCAAACTCTTCACTTGTCTATCAAAAATCTGAACCGAAACCTCTTTATAGTCAAATTATCTTCAAAAACACCCATAACATCAAGAGGTACAATAGCATTAGGGTCTCCTAAACATTTCCACAATATCGATACATGAAAGACTGGATGAACCAAATACACCTCATTAGGCAATTCCAACTCATAAGCTACCTTGCCAATTCTCCTCATTACCCTATAAGGACCTTTATATCTTGGACTTAATTTGCCCATCTTACCAAAATGAACCATACCCTTCATAGGTGACACCTTCAAATAAACCCAATATCCAACTTTGAATTCAAGATCCCTTCTCCTCATATCGGCATAGGACATTTGGAGACTTTGGGTCATCTTCAACCTTTTTGTAATCATCTTAACCTTCTCAAGAGCCTCCATAACTAGATCTGGTCCCAACAAAGCAACCTCTCCAACCTCAAACCACCAAACTAGTGATCTACAATGTCTTCCAAAAAGAGCCTCAAAAGGGGCCATACCGATGCTAGAATGATAGCTATTGTTATAGGCAAACTCAATCAATGGAAGATAGTCATCCCAACTACCCTTAAGCTCTAAGACACAAGCCCTAAGCATATCCTCAAGTGTTTGAATTGTTCTCTCAGCTTGGCTATCCGTTCTTAAGCTCCAATACACATGCCCTATGCATATTATCAAATATTTGGATAGTTATTTTGGCTTAGCCATCCGTTTGAGTGTGAAAGGCTGTAATAAGTTTAACTCTTGTACCAAGACCCCTTTGAAAAGATCTCCAAAAATGTGAAGTAAATTGAGCACCACGATCCAATATGATGGACAAGGGACCCCTATGCAACCTCACCAAGTCATGAATGTACAACCTAGCATAATCTTCAGCCCCATATGTGGTCTTAACCGGTAGAAAGTGAGACAATTTTTTCATCCTATCAACCATAACCCAAATGGAATCAAAACCCTTTCTAGTCTTGGGCAACCCAACCACAAAATCCATATTAATCTCCTCCCAATTTCAAGTAGGAATCTCTATGTCTTGGGTTAGGCCACCTAGCCTTTGGTGCTTGGCTTTGACTTGTTGATAACTATGACAACGGAAAACAAATTTGGCAATGCCCCTTTTCATACCTCCTCACTAATACACATCCTTCAAATCTTTATGCATTTTTTGTAGAACCAGGGTGAATAGAATCAGAAGAATTGTGGGCCTCATAAAGGATCACATAAGGTACTGTACCTACCAACCTTGGTATCTAAGGGTACCATATGCCCCTTGGGAGAAAACCTTCACCTTGCCCTCTTTCACTAAGGCCTTCAATTCTAACAAGGAGGAATTAAGAGCTTGCTTTGCTTTTACCTCATCAACCAATGAAGACTTAGAACCACCAATAACAACAACACCACCATTATCAACCTCTTCCAATCTAACTCCCAATCTAGCCAATTGATGGATCTCCATAGCCACCTCTATGCCCCCACCACTAACATGATCTAGGCTACCTATAGACACCCTACTCAAAGCATCCGCCACCACATTACCCTTATCGAGATAATAATGCACACTCATATCATAGTCTTTAAGAAGTTCTAGCCACCTTCTTTGCCTCAAGTTGAGATCTTTTTGTGTGAAGACATATTAGAGACTCTTATGAGTGGTGAACACATCAACATCCACCCCATAAAAATAATGACGCTAAATCATTAATGCAAATACCACAGCGGCTAGTTCAAGATCATGAGTAGAATAATTCTTTTCATGTACCTTGAGTTTTCTAGAAGTATAGGCTATCATCTTTACCATTTTACATTAGAACACAACCCAAACCAACTCTAGAAGCATCACAGTGCACAACAAACCCCTCTGGCCCATATGGTAGTGATAATATAGGAGCGGACACAAGCTTATCTTTCAATGGTTGGAAACTTCTTTCACACTCAGTGCACACAAATTTCGCTTTCTTTTGAGTCAACTTGGTCACGGGAGAAGCAGTAGAAGAGAACCCATTCACAAACCTCCGATAGTAACCCGCTAGGCCCAAAAAGCTCCTAATGTCTGACAAGGCCAATGGTCTAGGCCAATTTCTAATCAAATCCATCTTTTTAGGATCCACTTTAATGCCATCTCCCGACACCACATGACCTAGGAAGGTAACCTTTTTCAACAAAAATCACTTTTCATACTTGGCATACAACTTCTCTTGCCTTAATATTTATAGCACCACCCTCAAATGACCCTTATGCTCTTCCTCACTATAAGAATAGATCAAAATATCATCAATAAAGACCACAACAAATGAATGACGGTAGGGTTTGAAGACCCTATTCATAAGATCCTTAAAGATAGTTAGTGTATTGGTCAATCCAAAAGACATAACCATAAATTCATAATGCCCATACCTAGTCCAGAAAGCCATCTTGGGAATGTCACACTCCCTCACCTTCACTTGATGATACCCGGACCGAAGATCAATCTTAGAGAAGTAGCTAGCCCCTTACAATTGGTCAAACAAATCATCAATCCTTAGAAGAGGATACTTATTCAGGCCATAGGGTAAGGGGGAACAGAGATGTATTTAGTATTGGGAAGGAGGTCTTTACCAAAATCTATTTCTCTTTCAGGAGGAACACCGGGAAGGTCATTTGGAAAGACATCAAGAAACTCATTTACTACTGGAACTGACTCTATGGAAAGGACTTTGGACTCCACATCCCTAACCCTCACAAGAATGATAGCTATTGTTATAGGCAAACTCAATCAATGGAAGATAGTCATCACATCCCTAACCCTCACAAGATGATAAAGACACCCCTTAGAGATCAACTTATGGGTTTTAATGCAAGAGATGAATATATCCTTGACCACGACATCATGACTCGACCACTCAATGACAGGTTTATTTGGGAATTGGAATTTGACCCTACGGGTTCTACAATCAATAGAGGCATAGCATGCATGCAACTAATCTATCCCAAGAATGACATCAAAATCAACTATATCCAACTCAACAAGATCACAAGGAAATATTTTATGCAAGATGTAAATGGGACAATTTCTATAGACCTTTCTAGCAACAATAGATGGACCAATAGGAGTAGACACTTCATAAGACTCACACAATAATTCGGGATCAACATGAAACTTTTTGGCAATAAGAGGAGTAAAAAAAAGAAAGAGTGGCACCCAGGTCTATCAATGCACACATCAAAATCAAAAACTTTTAACATACCGATAACAAAATCGGGAACCTCATCAACCCCTTGCCTCCTATGTAGAGCATAAAACTGATTTTCCCTTAGGGTACCACCTTATTAACCACCTCTACCCAAAGAAACAATATTGGCACCCTGGCCTTGAGGATAAACATCCTTACCCTTGTTGCGATCACGAGGGCAATCAACCTTTTTGTGACCCACTTCCCCACAACTATAACATGCATTAGTGTCTCTCAAGCATAGGCCCTGATGACCTTACCAAATCTTGGACACACATCATTAGGAACGATAACACTAATATCTTGGACCCTTAGGAAGTCATTGGCAAACCCCATATTAGAAGCATGAGAAGACCCTTGGCCTTGGTGGAACCGACTACCTTTGCGACCTTGGAACTTTCCCTCAAAATGGGCTCTCTTGGCCTCATGACCCCTTTTCTTCCTCAATTTCTCCTCCTCCATTTGTTTGGCATAAGTCATCAAATGGGACAACTCCATGTCACTGATCAACATAGTGGACCAGCATTCTTCACTCACCAAGTCGGACACACCCATTACAAACTTTTTCATTCTAGACTTTGAGTCGGCAACCAAGTGTGGAGCATATTTTGAAAGTTGGTTGAACTTAAGAGCATACTCCCTCACACTCATATATCCTTGTTTCAAATTCATAAACTCCACCAATTTGGCTTCCCTAAGCTTAAGAGGGAAGACCTGATTAAGGAAAGCTTCCTTGAACTCCTCCCAAAGCACCACATTGTTGACTCCTTTCTCCTCCTTCCATTGATTGCCATATTTGTTCCACCCCTTCGAGTTGGTAGGCTGCCAACTCCAACTTATCTTCCGACCTCACACCTATGACAGCCAACACCTTGTAGACCTCCTCAATGAACCCTTAAGGGACCTCATCTACCTTAGACCTATAGAATTCAGAGGGATTCATCCTCATGAAGTCTCTCACTCAAGTTGCTAATGTAGGAGCATGAGGGGCTTAGGCCCCTTGATTGGCTTGATTAGCCACAACTTGTGCTAGCAAGGTGAGAGTATCCTAAAGCTCTCCAGGAGTTGATTGCCCCTTGGGTGTGCAAGCTCTTCTTCCTCTTGCGTTAGGCATGATCTAGCATAGAAAAGATTAATCGTTAGGGGGAAAACTTACTTTAACTCTATAGCAAGACTTAGAACAGGAAGAAGGGAAACATTTCCTAAAATGTCTCATAGCCTCTTGCTTATAGTTGTGGTGCACAACACAACCATGAATAAGACTCTAATCGATGTGGTGTATTAGACTCTGAGGATCTAACAATCTAGTACTATGATACTAAGTGCTATGATACTAAGTTTGTCACGACCCAAACCTAGGGCCTAGATGTAACACAGCAAATGGGGAACCCAAGGGGGCCCCAAATAAGCCTCTTAACACATCATCACACATCCTTGGTCGCGAAAGCAAGTAAATAACATATAAGATTAGAAATAAGGGCAATGGGACTAAGGGTAAACTTTTATATCATAAACCTCAAGAAACAAGAGAGTCAAGGCTCATAGCATAGATACATAACATGTCCAATAACACCTCTACTACATAGATAATAGTAAGGGAAAAGACAAGCCACGGGGCTCACCCTCATAGTCAAAGTATATAATAAAGAAAAAAAGTAGCATAAGAATAGACCAATGTCCCCAAAATGAAAGACTCACCCACAAGCTTGAGAGATATCGCACTAGCCACGTGGAGAAGAAGGATGATAAATAGTGCTCCGATTCCTACATGGTGACATTATGTAAGCATAAAG
Organism: Solanum virginianum; assembly: GCA_000787875.1. Taxonomy (NCBI): domain Eukaryota; kingdom Viridiplantae; phylum Streptophyta; class Magnoliopsida; order Solanales; family Solanaceae; genus Solanum; species Solanum virginianum. Next base: position 29,616 of record DF363593.1, read on the forward strand.
TGTGTATTAGTACATTTGAATGTACTAAGTACGTAGGATGCAATGCAACAAGAGATAGACATCATAGTCAAAATATATGGAGATAAGCAATATATAGCATAATAGCAATATGTCTTATGTGATCAACATTAAGTAAAACATGCGTACTTGAAACATAATACATGTGTAAGAAGAGACCAACATATATTGGTGGATTGTCTCACCCTACCACCCTTGGTGATTAAGGTACTAACCCCATCAATTGGTTGGTGGATCGTCGCACCCTATCACCCTTGGTGATCGAGGTACAAATCCCCTGACATAGTTATCAAGGTACAAACCCCTCGACATGGTTGGTGGATCATCTCACCCTAGCACCCTTGGTGACCGAGGTACAAATCCCTTGATATGGTTGGTGGATCATCTCACCCTACAACCCTTGGTGATGGAGGCATGGTCTATTTCCAACACTTTATAGAGGAATATCATACACATACATTTCTTCCATCATCATATAGTCATTCAACTCATAAGATATGCATTGGACCTTCAATTCCTCAAGAAACCATAATCAGATATTTTATCAAACACTTGGCGGGTGTGTAGTGCTAGTGTAAAACCATGCAATTTATGAGTAGAATCATGCTAGAAAATCTATCATAACACCATCAATAGATACTTAGTAACACCCTCAAGCAATATACATCAAAATCCTTTCTCGACTCTCGTAATAGATCTTAAATTCATAGCTCAAAACATGCTAAAACAATCACAATTTCATAAACCCTAACATAGTGTGCAGTGAAATTCATAATAAGTAAGACCTATGGGTAAATCAACTTTAAATCATGCAAATTTAGGTAAAAGGAAGCTTGGGCATCATGGGTGAAATGAACCTATGAAAGAAACCCATATAGCTTGACTTTGGAGAATCCTTGAAGAAGATTGGAAATGGAGACTTGAAGCTTGAATGAGAACCTTAAGATCCGGATGAGTTTAGAGACTTGAAACTAGGAGTGAAATATTTGTATAAGTATTTGAATGAGTATTAAGGAATGTCTTGTGTGATATGAGGGTGAAATATAACTAAGTATAGGTATTTTCATGCATGGGAACACTTACGCCCATGACCCAAAAGTCCTACACCAAGATAGAAAAATAGTGCACAAAATACACTGTAGCACGCCCTTGGCGTGTCACGCCAGGAGGGCGGAAACCTTTTTGGAAATTACATTTTGCAATTTCCAAATTTTTATATGGTTGCTCTTATATCAGGGTTAGACCCATTTACCTCTAAATTTGACCCCCTGATCAGAAATATGAAGTTAAATTTTTGAAATCGTGCACAAATTTTAAGATATATGAAAATTACGATTTCGGGCATTTTCGAGGAACATAAGGTAAGGACATCCTATAACACCTACCAAAAAGGTCACGCTGTAAGGTATAATTCATGGTTGCAACTAAAAAGATTATATTGTAAGGTAGAATAACTCACATCTCCTGTATAAAATATTATATTATAAAGTAAGGGACGTCTTATACTACCTACCAAAAAAACTATATCATAAGGTAGTGGTATTGGTAACACTCTCTGAAAAGGTTACACCGTAAGGTGAGTGGGTGGCTATTTGGCCCATCTTAAGTATGTTGGTGTAACGTTGGAGCATACATATATTCCATATTAAGTTTACGTTCCTAGATTATGATTAAGTATTTTTTACCTCAACTATTGATCATGCATGCCATATTGTTATTATACTTCCCATTGCCTATTTATATTCATTTTGACTATGTTTCCTATCTCTTGTTTTATTACATCCTACATACGTAGTACATTCAAACATACTAACGCATACTCTATACCTACATGATGTTACCATGTAAGAACCGGAGCTCCTCACGATTATCCTCCTCGTGGCTAGTTTGGATATCTGGAAGATAAGCTATTGGTGAGTCCTCTAGTTCGAGGACACTAGCTTTGCACTCTTACTCTTATCATCTCTTTATGTTGAACTTTGATACAAAGAGGGTGAGCCCGGAAAATGTCTTGGACCCGCCTAATCTATTCTAGAGGTGTTGTTGGACAAGCGGTGTAATCATGTTTTGAGCTTTGACTCTTTATAATTTATGCTATTAAAGACTTCCCTTAGTCCCTTATCCTTATTTATACACTCTTGGTGTTGTTTATTTTGCTTTCGCGGCCAAGGATATGTGTATGATATGGTAAGAGGCTACTTTGGGGTTCCTTCGGGTTCCTCATTCACCGTGTCATGTCCAGGCCCTAGGCTTGGGTCATGAAAAACTTGGTATTAGAGCACTAGGTTGTTAATGGTCCTTGGAAATGCAACACACCATGTTGATTAGAGTCATATTCATGATTGTGAAGCACGCCACAACTATGAATAGGAAGCTATGAGGTGTTTCAGGAAATGTTTCACTTCTTCATGGTTAATATTGTGCCTTAATTGTGAAGTAAGTCCTTTCCCCTAATGAATGTTCTTTGTTGTTCTAGTTGTTGATCATGCCGCTACAAAGAGGAAGGCCAACGAGGGCCTATGCACTTGCGAGACAACCGGCTTATCCCACTCCTCAAGCTCCTCAAGATGGAGAGGCTACCAAAGTTGAGTTTCGAAATACTATTACTATGTTGACACATGCAATGACCAACCAACTTTATTAAGGGGTCCAAGCTCCAAATGCTCATACTCCGGCCTCAAGGGTGGGCAATTTTGTGTAATGACCTGGCCCAACACTATGAAGTATTGTCCGCTCTTAGGCCTAGACCATCACGAATTTATCCCTTTGGGCTCACCCCAAAGGGCGCCTCACAGTATATAGACCAGTCCTTTACTTAAATAGCCTAGGACTCTCCCTCTCTTTTTCGATGTGAGATTTGCCTAAGTGAGCTAGGCATTACGTATCGCCGTCCCTGAATTTCTGTCATGCCCAAAGTCCTGTTAAGGCGGACTAGCACCCATTGCCAATAAGGCTTGGAAGAACCAACCTGTATCCATGTGCTTTCTATAGATATTATAAGGGATTTCTACATTCAACATGCCTTTAAGAGAGTAAACAGTAATAACAAGCCAAAAGGAAATGTATATGACTAGGCCGTTGGGGCCACATTGTCTAATGTATGAGACACAACCACACTTTAATTTACACAGTCTACAAAGCCTTTAGATATGGAAAAGTATCTGATAAGGGTAGCGATAGGCCCTGCCTCGACTAACTGTACAACACAAAAATATAAGCTTGAGACACGCAAAGTTCCGAAGCAACCTGGAACTTGGTAACCATAGCTGGATATCCTGTACTCCTACTGAGGAGATCTACTAGCACCTGTATCTGCAGCATGAAATGCAGGTCCCCCATAAAGGATGTCAAAGTTTTTAATGTACTGAATATGTAAGGCAGGAAATACTGTATGTGAAGTAACAACTCAAATGAAACTATGCACTGGTGTAGGATAAGAGACCACCTTTAGTTATACTGTGGGATCATGTACTTTATGTTCTTTTTATTACTTTACCTTTATTGTATAACCTATGCAAAACATGTAATACAATATGACTAGCTGATCAGTCATAAATCTATATCAGGATCGGCCCTTATTAGGCTTTTCCTTTAACCCCTTGGGCTACTCTCTATGATAAGATCGACCCTGGCTAGGTGATTTTTCCACCCCTCGGGCTACCACCCATCAATAAACAATATACTTTACCTTTCAATTACCTTTGAGATGATTCTTTTGGTGGACACAATATAGGAGCTGTAAGACTGTGTATGTAGCATATGATATGTAGATAATCATACAGGACAATAGGACAATGAAAAGAGTACGTTACACAAATAATGAATTGCGTATGAGATGAAACAACTTTTTGAACTTTATTTAGCAACAAGAACCTATGTAACTTGGTATCTACGTATGTATGTAGATTTGAAGTTAACTATGTATGGGAGAATATGAATATGTGAAAGAGTGGAGACATGGTTAATAGTTGTGTCAGAGATGGTAAGTGCCTTTATGTGCCAAGGAAGGATCTAGATTTCATGCCAAGTAATACAAAATCAAGTAGCCTTACATACCTCGCTGTATGACCTCACTATTACCTCGATATAACCTTCCCTTCCTCCAAATATTTATCTACAACATATTAGGTGATAGAACTAGCATTAGCACCCAATGGATACATCTTGGCAGCCCAATCTCATAAAAAAAACAACATATGGGCAGCAAACCGATAATTATAAACCCGAGCATATTCTTTCAACCTTTCCGCCCCTAATCATATTTTCTAATACACATTCTAATATACATAACATGTGCAACCTGATTTAGTGTCATAACAGTCTTACAACAGCCCACGAAGCACAACATATAACAATTCTACACAATATACAAATGGGCGACATAACGTTACATCCCTTCGCTACATTTTGAAGTCGACAGTTCCAAACCTGTTCCAACTTTAACCAAATAGTCCCCACCATATATACACATAAAACCAGTCCTAAAATAGTTCAAAAATAGTCCTCAAAATAGGTGGAGGATGTGAGACCATAGTTCTCAATCAATCAGCCCACAAGTTCCTATTACGAGAACAATTATGATATCACACAAGAACTCACTCTCATGGACTGTACAAATGGTGCAGCAGCCCTTATACATCATTATAGAACTAATACACATTAAGAACAATAGCCTCCCATCATAATTAATCCAACGAAAAAGAGAAAATCTTCCAAATAAACAAGAAAAATGTACAACTTTTGGAACACATGTTGTCCAACAAATTCAGCATAAACATAACCAACATAGTCTCTTGTTTTACATAAGAAAACCATACTAAACACATATGTAAACTTTCTTACCTTAGCGTTCAAGATGAAGGGGTTTTCCAAGAACACTAGAGGGTTGTATTGGCTGCCTTGTGAAGTGAAGTAAAGAGAAAAAGGGTGTCTTTAGGAAAGCTGAAAATTGTTCAAAAGTAAAATGATATAAGGGGCTGTTTTTGAGCCCTTTTAAAGGGTCACTTTGGCCGAATTTACCTTGAGCTTTTGACCACATATTACCACATAGTAATAGGCTAGTGATGTAGCAGCTGGGCACTCACACTTGGGCCTAAATGGGTCTCAAATTTGATGGGTCTTGGCTGCCCAT
>DF363593.1:36793-50469 GCA_000787875.1 Solanum virginianum
CGTAATAGGGTTAGTACCGAATAGAAAAATACAAGACTCTGTTACCACAAAAGAAATAAGAAGATTAGTTTTAAATATTTTAAATTTTACATTTACTATTGAAGTAATTAAGACTAACAAGAATGTTATTGCAGACCACTTACGGAAAAGACACAACCTCAGTATTAGACGTACTCCATAAATATGAAGTGGCTATAAGAAATGAATTTAGTAGTATGACCACTGAAATAGAAGAAGCTATGAGAGGAAAACTATTAATAGATATTTAATGAATAAATTAGCTATATGTAATATGTGTTATTTAGATGAATATACATGTGCATTTAAAGATTACTATTATAAAGGAATATACACACCCGAGGCATGTTTCCGAGAAGGGATAGATACACCAATTGAATAATAAAATAGTATTTTCAAATTTAGGACGGAGATATAAAAAAAATAGGAGACCAAGTTGATAGGATGACAAAATCGGCTCACTTTCTACCGGTTAAGACTACATATAGGGCTGAAGGATATGCTAGGTTGTACATTCATGACTTAGTGAGATTACATGGGGTTCCTTTGTCCATCATATCAGATCGTGGAGCTCAATTTACTTCACATTTTTAGAGGTCTATCCAAAGGGTCTTGGTACAATGGTGCACAATTCACTTCACACTTTTAGAGGTCTTTTCATAGGGGTCTTGGTACCAAAGTTCACCTTAGTATGACCTTCCACCCTCAAATGGATGGCCAAGCCAAAAGCACCATTCAAATACTTGAGGATATACTTAGGGCTTGTGTCTTAGAGCTTAAAGGTAGTTGGGATGATCACTTTCCATTGATTGAGTTTGCCTACAACAATAGCTATCACTCTAGTATCGGTATGGCTCCATTTGAGGCTCTTTATGGGTGACGTTGTAGATTATCGGTGAGTTGGTTTAAGGTTAGAGAGGTGGCTTTATTGGGACCAGATCTGGTTTTAGAGGCTCTTGAGAAGGTTTGGATGATTAGGAAAAGGTTAAAGACAGCCCAAAGTTGTCAAAAATCCTATGCCGATGTAAGAAGGAAAGACCTAGAATTCCAAGTGGGTGATTTGGTCTACTTGAAGGTTTCTCCAATGAAGGTGTGGTCCATTTTGGTAAAAAGGGGAAGTTGACTCCAAGGTATGTTGGTCCTTATGAGTTGATAGAGAGGGTTGGCAAGGTAGCTTATGAGTTGAAGTTACCTAGAGAAATGAATTTGGTTTACCCAGTATTCCATGTCTCTGTGTTGAGAAAATGTGCTAGTGATCCTAATGCCATTGTGCCTCTTGATGTTGTGGCTGTTATTGATAATAACTTGACTTATGAGGAGGTTCCAGTTCAGATCTTGGATAGGCAAGTAATGAGATTGAGGAACAAAGAGGTGGCATCTGTTAAGGTCCTTTGGAGGAACCAACAAGTTGAAAGTGCTACATGGGAGCCAGAAGTAGAAATGAAAAAAAGGTATCCTTACCTTTTCCACTCCACTCAAGCCTAATGCACTAATCCTAAGTCCCCTATGTTATTTCAAGTCTCATATTCCAGCCCCTACGTCATTCATATGCATTCATGTTTAAGTTGGTAAACTTATGATTACTTTACACTTATGTTGAGAATTTGAAATTGGTGTTTTACATGTTATGTTGCATTCTTGTTGGGGCTAATTTGTTAATGATCACTCTTGTCTTGTACGTCTTTTTTACAATCGGGGATGAATGTTCCAAAGGAGGAGATATTGTAACGATCCCAAAAAGCCCAAAAATGTGCCTCGGAATGCCTGTAATTTTAATTTTCATATATCTCAAAATTCGTTCGCTATTTTGAAAATCCAACTTCGGATTCCTGCTCAGGGGGTCAAAATTATGAGAAGAAGGGTCTAACCCCGATTTAAGAGCAAAGATTTAGTAATTACAAAACTTCAAGAATGCAAATTCCAGTGGGGTTTTCGGGTCATCTCTGCGATATGCCCCTGTGTTTTTTTGGACATTGTTTTTCAGCTTTGGTCCAAGACTTTAAGTCTTGGGCCTAAAAGTTTTCATACATGTTTTTACCTATACTTAGTCATATTTCACCCTCATATCACCTTAAACATTTTCCAATACCCACTCCAACACTTAGCTATATTTTTCACTCCCAAATTCAAGTCTCAAAATGCTCATCCAGAACTAAGGATTTCTTTCAAGCTTCAAGCTGCCATCTTCAATCTTCACCAAGAGCTTCTCCAAAGCTAAGGTATGTGGTGTTGAAGCATTGGGTCCTTTCACCCATAGTGCCTAAGCTTCCTTTTTACTATTATTGCATGATTTTACATGTGGGTCTTGTACATTAAAAAATTTACTGCACAGTGATTTGAGTTCATGAAAGTATGGTTGTTTTAGCATGTTTTGTGCTCTAAATCATGGATCTAATGTTGTATTTGATAAGGGCTTTTATGTGAATGTCTTGGGGTTATTGCAAGGTGTTGATTGATGGTTTTACAACAAATTTTCTTGCATGATTTCATCTCTAAATTTCATGGTCTTTTACCCTCATTACACCCCCACCCAAGTGTTTGATAAAATGTCCGACTAGGGTTTCTTGTGGAGTTGAAGGTCCAGAGCATAAGATATGTCCAGAGTATGAGATATGATATAGATGATGTTATGATGATGAAATGATCTTATGTATATGATACATCCTACATAAAGTGTTGCATTAGACCATGCCCAATTCGAGTGGTCTAAAAAACTCGAATAACCGAGATGAGGGTTTGTACCCATTAACCGAGGGAAGGATTAATACTTCTCCACCTAGTGATGGGACGGCATCATCACTAACCGAGTTAGGGGGTTTGTACTCATCAATCGAGTGAAGGGTTAGTACTTCATCACCTAGGTGATGGGGCGACATTATCACCAAGCATGTTTTACTCTAGCATTGATCATGCATGCCATATTGTTATATTATGCCTATTGCCTATTGTTATGCATTTTGTTTATGATGTCTATTTCTTGTTGCATTGCGTCCTACATACTTAGTACATTCAAACATACTAACGTATACTATTGCCTACATGATATCACCATGTAGGAACCGGAGCCCAAGTTGACCATTCTCCTCTACGTGGTTAGTTTGGTGCTACTCAAGCTAGTTGGTGAGTCCTCCATTTGAGGGACCTTGGTCTATGTTTTCCCTTGCTTTATATTGAGACACTTTACTTTATGTTCTATTTTGACTATGATGATAAGCCACTTGGCCTATTTTTTCCCTTGATTTGTATTGATACTCTCTACTTTATGTTCTATTTTGACTATGAGGATGAGCCCGGGTACTTTATCTTGGCCCTCGCTCTTATCTATGTATTTAGAGGTGTTTGTTGGACAAGTTATGTATCTATGTTATGAGCTTTGACTCTTTGTCTCTTGATGATGATGTTTTGCAAGCTATCCCTTAGTCCTTTTGCCCCTTGTCCTTATTTTATGCCTTTTACATGCTTCCATGACCAATGAGATGTAATGACGAGTTAAGAGGCTTGATTGGGCTCCCTTCGGGTTCCCCATTCACCTTGTCACATCTAGGCCCTAGGCTTGGGTCATGACACGGGAGATCTGGTTGGGGATTCTTAGTAGCTGGGGCTGAGGTATCTCTCTAATCAGTTGTTCATTTGGGAGGCATATTCTACAAACTTGTAATGCACGAATTATAACAAGACTTTCAGAGAGTTAAACTCTATTGCACGAACTCAGATCATAGAAGAAGGGTAATACTTCCTAATGTCCTATAGCCTCCTGCTTATGAAGTGTGGTGCACAACACACCTATAAACAAGACTCTACTAGACATGACTTCACAAACTCCCTAGGACACTCAAACTTTGTGCTATGATACCAAGTTTGTCACGCCCCGGGAGGGTACCCTATAGTAACTAGCACTCGGAGGCTATTGCTAGTCCCCAAGCGAACCATCTGGCCTCATCACATTCATCCAGTCAGTCAATCAGCAGAAGATATTAGAGAATGACAATGTAACTATCAGTGGGCTACATGACTAAGTATCTATGTCCATCACATGAAATAAGATTAAAGAAAACATAATTTAAGAAAAGAAAGGGGAAAGGAATCCCAACATCAATACATCATCTCTCTATGTCTATGAAGCCTCTAAATCTACTCTCTAAGAAAGTACCCTGATAGGCCATCGCTACCACAACTCAAAAGGAATAATGTAAATATCTGAAAGAAAGAAACATCCTCCAAATGCAGGGGAGGACTCACCACTCTCTAGAAATTAGGAAACTCTGAACCTCAATGATTTGCCTACTAAGGTCCTCTATCTACTGAATCTGCATCATGAAATGATATAGCACCAAATGGCGTTAGTACATGGAATGTACTGTATGTAAAATGGGCTAAAAGTGAACAGTATAGACAATACAACATGAAATAACATCAACTCATCAGTTACTCAATCTCAGTTCAGAGTAAGAAACAGGACACTATCACATCACCATCAATCAAGACTCATATCGTCACATCAATATCAGAGTACTATCAATATGGAATCTATCTGGGAGTTTCTCTAACTGACAACAATCACCTATGAGTTAGTGATAATACAACAAAGAGATGTTGTTGCCACATCCATCCACTACCTTGTCGGGGTAGAGGACGAGTCTATCGATGGATCCATAAGTCTATCAAGTCCTCTTTTAGGACTGAGGAAACATCCGCTCTCATGGTCCAATCCTCTCTTATGTTAGTCGCATAGTTAATGAGTTTGAGTGGGAGACACACTTACCCATTTTGATGCTCAATACTCCTCACATAACTCGACATGCTCATAAACTGTCAATCAATCAAGAATTCCTATCACTTAGCCTCTTTGGGCAAGAAACCTCGACTCATCTTATCATCTATCAACTCAAGGAGTAGGATCATTCTTTCTAGAGTAAATTCAATCTCCTTTAGACTCTAAGGACATTAATCTCATCAACACTAGGCATTGACACATTCATCTCAGGACATGGACCATAGAAAACAACACACCCAAATGGTCAAGGCTCTAAACATCACCCCCTAAGTTCATTCTTGAAGTTTTTAGTAAGGTAATCATGTAGGGTATACATATAATCACACAAATAAGTCGCTTAAACAATTAATTCAAGTTACAAATCAATTTAAGAAAATATATGGAAAATAAAGATAGCTTTTAAAATAACATACAAGAATATTACAGACAAGAACCATCACCTCCAACTATCAATCTGATACACTGAATGAGGCATAGGGAGAGCAATCTCATGTTTTGGGTAGCCTTTACATACCTGGAATGAAGATTATCTTATTGGTCTTCAAGAAGTTGACCCCTAATCCTGAACCTTCAAGCCTTTCTTCTTCCTCTCTCAAGAATACACACTGAGAACTAGAAAATAATGGGTTTTGAAACCCTTCATCGGATAAAATAACTCTTAAACATGCTAATTAGACTTAAAATAGATTGGGAATACCCAAAATACCCTTCCCTAAATTAAAAGAATAAACATCACTAAAAATGCACTGGACCAGGTATTTTCCTCCAACATTTTTCTGAATGAATCTTTATCCCTCCTGTCGAAAATTTGTAAAAAAACATAAGTGTAGGTGCGCATCCCTAGTGCATCACGCTTAGGGCACTATCAACACTGTCCCAAAATTAATTAGCAAAAATTATATTTTGACTTGGTTGCTCTAAAATCGGGTCAAGGCCATTTTCCCACTCAATTTTTTGCAATGATCAAAAATCCAGCCTCAAATTTTCTATCTGAGCTCGGGAAGATGCATTATGCTTACAATTACTTTCTAGGGGTATTTTAGTAATTCTTCGAGGTATTACATATAGTGGACCAATTCAACCTCAAGTACAACAAGTAGAGCAACAATTTAATAAGGACATGAGCAGTAAAAGCATAGAAAGGGGTACTGATTAGCAAGAAAGGAAGAGTGAATCAACCATACATATTTCAAATGAGTCGAGGCAAATAATCTTCGGCTTTCACTTTCATATTAGGAACATCAACTTAATAGGTCTAATAAACTTGCAAACTTTCCTGTATTGGCAACCATACCAACCAATGCCTAAAGAATAGCAAAGTTGATACACTGCTTATTGGTAGAGGTGGAGCTCGCAAAACTTGCTAATGAAGTGGATATTCTGAAATGTGAGAGGTGTAAATAAGGGATATAAACAAAAGGAACTCAAAAATTTTTTGCCGTCTAATAAAATAAGTGTTGCTGGGCTTGTAGAAACTAGAGTTAAGGACCACAACATGAAGTACAAGCAATAAGACCTAGATAGGAGATACTTAATTCATAGTTATGATTCAGCACTCAATGATATATTATGGCTTATATGGGATGAGAATGAATATGAGGTGACCAAAATAAAAAAACACCCCATAGCTAGTATATAACTTGATCGCTGATAGAGACAAAGATCAACAATAATTACTTATTGTTATCGGTGGATTCATCATCGTTGAGATGCGGCAGGATTTAAATGAACTAGCACAAAAGTTGACTCATAATTGAGAATTTCAATGCTATATTATCCCCTCAGGATAGATTATCAGGAATTGATATTATTTTAACTGATATCTAAGATTTTAAAGAATGTGTATACAACATTGGAGCCACTGGACTCTCTTAGAAGTGACATTACTACTCTTGGTCTAATAAGCAACATGAAAAAGCTAGGATATTAAGCAAAATTGATAGGGTTTTTGACAATTATGAATGGATGATATAATAGAGTCATAACACCATTGTATATATGAATTTAGGAGTGCAATTGAAATTCCTTTATTTGCTAATGAGGGTACCACAAAGCAAACTAAAATTTCATATGCCAGAATGCTCGTTGAAGTAAATGTTACCAAAATAGTACCTCAGCAAATCAATGTTATGGATCGTAGCAGGAAAGTGTTTGTACAGCCTGTGGTGCTTGAGTGGAGGCCCAAATTTTGAGTGCCGGAAGATTAAACATCAATGTCAAGCTACCATGATACCTAAGGAAGACCAACCAAAGTAGAAATGATATGGTAAATAGGTGATTCAAGCATAATAATATAAAGGACCAATTCAACCTCAAGTACAACAAATACAACAGGTAAAGCAGTAGCCTAATGAAGGAAATAACACTACTAGAAAACTGTAAATTACTTGCGGATATTAGTCGGAGATTATTTCAGAAGAAATTTTTTATGAATTTACATGCGGAAATACAAAATTCCTAACGTCTGAACTATTTTACATGTAGAAAATATTTTCCCAGAAAAATTGGTAGGTAAATTTGGCGTCATTTCTGCAAAATTATTACCTGAAAAATTATTTGGGGTACATTATTTGGAAGTACCGTTTTTGTATGTAAATTGACAAGTAATGAAAAAAATAATTTGTTTATCTGTTTGTAAGAAGATCCTTATGTAAACTTATTTGCAGATTTAGCTAAGAATAATTATTTGGAAATTTATCTACAAATAATTTTATATGTGATATTACATGGAGATTTATTTTTTTTACGAATTCTGTTGGTGATTTAATTCTTGGGGATTTACTTGGGAATTTTATTAATTTGAATTTGGTTGGAGATTTTTTGAGTGATTTACTTGGAAATATTTTTGATAAAAAAGAAAATGATATAATTTAACTGGATGGTTTTTCTTAGAGGAGATTTTATTGATTTGAATTTTGTTGGAGATTTTTTGGGTGATTTACTTTGGAAATATGCATACTTGATTTATTTTTAATATCTTGATTAAGAAAAAATAGAAGATTTTTTTTTTATAATTTAACTGAAAGGTTTTTCTTAGAATCTAAGGATTTTTTAATTTGAATTTTTGGAGGAATATTTTATTTTAAAATATGCTTCACAAAATTAAAAATTATAATAATATAAAATATGACAATGACAATAGAAAGGATTTTATTGTTACTATTTACTCCACTAAATAAATTATTATATAGTAATATTAATCTAATACAATGCTGGAACATTACCACAATTGCCATGCACATTTTTAAAAATAATTTTAACGTATATATGATTAATATTTAATCATCTCACTAAAAATCAATGATGCGATAATTTATTTTATTTTTTTATTTGAAAGATACAAATATATGGAAATTATATGGTTAGTTTTTTTTTATCCAATTAGAAAAATAACTATCATAAGTTTAATTAATTTTGATTTAATATTATTTTTATACTATTTTGATAATATAAATTACTAATGTGAAGTTTAATTACCCCCTCATTGATAGAATTGTATTAAATGAAAAATAATAAATTCTACTTGTATATCTGGGAAGGTGTCTTATATATATATATATATATATATATATATATATATATATATATACATATATATATATTTGCAACGATAAAAAATGACATAATTTTGCTATAGAAAGTTATTAAATGATATTTATTAGCAAATATATAATTAAGTATGTCAAAATATAATTATTAAAAGATGAATTAAAACTATAAATATCACAAATTCCTATTAAGATATAGTATCAATTATTGATAATAACTTTCTTGCCCTTTAAACTCATAAATATATTTATATTTTCAATTATTGTTTTATAAGAACTTTATATGTATAAATTAAAATTTGTTTGAGTTTAATATGTTTGGTTATGAATATTATCTCATAGGAAGTATAAACATAAAATTTTCATGGTATGTTGGGTGGTAGGGAACTTTAGCTAATATTTTAAAAGCCAAACTACATAAACATTAACCAAAATTTTAAGATACGTTTTGTTACAAATTGATATGAGATGAATGTATAGTACTTTTTGTATAATTAATAAGAGTTTAAAATACTTAATTAATTTAATTAGTTTTAAAAATTAATCAAGTAGGAGAAAGGCACCAAAAATTGGTGTAGTGTTGCAGGTACTTTTTGTACCACATCAGAGGCAGACATCAAGAATTTAGCATTTATAATGTTATGAATTAAAACGTAGGTTGAATGGAATTTCAAGGAGCAATTACCTACAGGTTAGGGAAGTGTGCAGGGATTAAGTTGCGCAGTAAGTATAATATGTGGGGGGAAGTGGTATTATCAACTAGGATTCAATGAACAAAATGAGTAGTTAGGAGATCATGAAAGTGGTGTTTACCTTGGGATTCAAGGAACAAAAATTATTAAGTAACCAGATTATATAATTAAAATATTATTTACAAAAAATTTCTTCATGCTACTATACTTGCCAAAATAATTGTAAGAAAATCCCTTTTAACTTCATTTTCACCAATTTTTTTTTTGAATATTTTAATTTATTTTTTTTAAGAAAATCCGCAAATAATTTACATGAAAAATTTAAATCCCTAGGTTTGAATGTCTAAAGAATAGCAAACTTGCTTCACTGCCTATTGGTAGAGGTGGAGCTTCCAAAATTTGCTAATAAAGTGGGTATTCTGAAATGTGAGAGGAGTAAAAAAGAGATATAAGCAAAAGGAACTCAAAGTTTTTTTTGCAGTCTAATACAGTAAGCCTTGTTGGGCTTGTAGAAACTAGAGTTAAGATGTCATGCCCCGGGAGGGTACCTTAGACGTAACCGACACTAAGTTTGAGATAGTCAAAATAAAAGAACAAAACTATCAAAGGATTTTAGTCACGCCCCGGGAGGGTACCCTAGACGTGGCTGACACCCAGAGACTATTGCTAGTCTCCAAGCGAACCACTTGGCCTCATCACATTCATTCGATCAATAAACTCAAGACATTCTTAACATCAAGTAATGAGCACATCCCATCTAAGGAAGAATAAGAAAAGTAATGGGCACATCTCATTTAGTTTCAAGATAAAACCAATAAATAAAAGGGCTAGTAGAAGGAACTAGCTCAACATGTCTTAACGTAAATATTCAACTCTAGTCTATGAAGCCTCTATCACTATCAAGTGGTGCCAATGACAGACCCATGGCTACCTCAAAATAAAGTAAAGTTGATCAAATCTAACTCTAAAAGCAAGATAAAAATAAATGTAATGATTCCTCCGAAGTAGGGGAGGCTCACCAATCAGCTGAACGTCTTAGATCCTCAATGATGCGCCAGTTGATGATCTTTAATCCTTGTATCTACATCATAAAATGATACAGCGTCGATTGGCGTCAGTACATAAAATGTAAGGTATGTAGTTGAATGAAGCCGAAACAGGTAGAATAACATAGAAACAACAATCAACTCGGAATAATTATATTCAACATGTCAAGTGTCTATCTAAAGCAAGAACAAAGAGTAGACAATGACACATAAACATCAATCAAGACTCATACCATCAACTCAACATCAGAGTATTATCAATAGGGAACCTATCTAGGAATTTTTCTAACCGACAACCATCACCTATGAGCTAGTGATGATACAACGAAGTGATGTTATTGCCACATCCGTCTAGTACCTTGCCCGGATAAGGGACGTGTCTATCGATGGATCCATAATTCTAACAAGTCCTCTTTTGGGACTAAGGAAACATCCGTTTTCAGGATCTAATCCTCTCCTATGCTGGCCACATAGTTAATGAGTACGAGTGGGACTCACTCTTGCTCATTTTGGTGCTCAATACTCCTCCCAGGACTCAACATGCTCATAAGCTATCAAACATCAAAATTTCTCATCACTGAGTCTCTTTTGGACCAAGGACATAAACTCATCTCATCAACTATCAACTTAGTGGATTAAGAACATTCTTTTAAGATTAAGCTCAACCTCTTTAAGACTCTAAGTTCATCTCATCAACCATCAACTCAATCAATTAGGAACATTCTTTTAAGATTAAGTTCAACCTCTTTAAGACTCTAAGTATATCAATCTCATCAACATCATCATCAACACACTCAATTCAGGACCAGAACCACAACAACAAGCACATGTATATCATCAAGGCTCTAGACTCATCTCCTAAGTTCATTCTTGCATGCTTTCAAAATTTAACAGATAGGATTTATACAATATCTCATGAAAAGTATTCAATTCAAGAAAACAAGTTTATGATGATCATCGGCGTATGAAAATACTTCAAGCATTATATATGGGGACTCATGGACTCTCAACTCATCTATGACCATCTATAGGGCACATGGGAGAACAATCTCATGCTTTTAGTTTAGCCTTACATACCTGAAAATTTGATATTACAATCAAAATTTGATGAATAATAGTTTTCTTGGAGAAAATCCTCGATCTCAGTAGTTCCTTTAGAGTAGAAGAACAGCATGCTCTACACATTCTAATAATAACTCTTCCTCTATCTGATCTCAGTAGTTCCTTTAGAGTGGAATGTAATGACCTTCTGAGTCATTTATATGGTTTTGTTGCTATTTTGTTGATATGAACATGTGTATAGTGACATCGGGTCTATTGGGATGATTATTAGTTGGCTTTATTCGGGAGTTATATGGATTTTTGAGTTAACCGGGAAGTTATATTCGTAAAATGAGTTTTCGAGTTAAGTCTTAGTAAGCAACCTCAAAATGGAATTCTAATGATTCCATTAGCTCCGGAATGGTTGAATTAGACTAGAAGCATGTCCGGTGCAATTATATCGTGGATTGCAAATTTGGCTACCGGAACCGATAAATAGTTGACCCAGTCAATGCTCTCAGGAATCATGCCCCGAATGAGAATTTTGATAGCGCAGTTAGCTCTGAAACATCAATTTTGGTCTATGACGACCCTTCATTTGATACCAGGGACGTCAAAAGTTGCATATAAAAGAGTGGAAACCTCACATTATCGTAGGAAGCTCTGTTGAAAATTTTGACTACACCGTTGGGTCCGAAACATCAAAATCTATAGGATTACATAGTTTGTTTGCAAAAATCGGAGTGCGGACTAGTACGAAACTACGAAAAAGAGAAATTGATGAAAGAATGGAAAGAGAGAGAGCCAAGTGGCAGGTTTTGAGGCTGACACATGGTGCACTCAGGGTCTGCCATGTGTCAGAGAGTGTCAGACAGCCCTTTTTCCTATGTATGTATATGTTCTTTTGGAATATATATTATATATTAGATAATACACGGGCCCAACGTAAAATCTTAATAGAAATCTAAAATTGTGCAATATTAATGATCTAAGTACTGAACATAGTTTAGCTGTTAAATATATTGTTCATATATATATGTGAATGTCATACTATTGGATGTTGAAATGAGATAATTACGTACATTAACATTTACATATGTATGAGTACTAATTACATTAATATATTATTTATAAAGTACACAAAAGTAGATGTGGTAAAATAAACATTTCTCATGTGGTTATCAATTTTTTCTACACCATTTTTAATAAGAATTACCTGTTACATTTAAATTGAAAAATATGAGTATCACAATAATTTTAGAATGTCAACCACCTATGAGAATGAATCTTGGGGACAACAATAAATGACATTATGAGAAAAGGGACAAGTGAAATAACACCAAGTGCCACAGCAACATACCCAACAATTGGCAAACCAATATGGTTAACAAGTGATAAAAACAAAGTTGAGCCAAGAATTGCCAATTTTCTTGGAATCCCAAAACCAAGAACTGGAAAATTATATCGAAAGAAATTAGTAATTGTGAGTTCTTTGTTGCGGAGAAGGGAGAACCAACATCAGAAATATTATTTGCAGAAGCATTACAGGCTTTGTGAAAGTTTAAGTCTAAGAAGCATTGAACAATCTGTGGAGTCTCACATTGCCTGCAAATTCAATGGGTATGTGAGAGTGTTAACCAAAAGTCATCATGAACTTTTTACTAATATCCTCCAAATGTTGGCTTTCATTAATCTTTCACACAAGATTTGGGACCCATATTGAATAAGCACATTTAATTTGACAAATTAGTTCACAAATGAAGTTAAATGGAGTTGGCTTATAGACTTCAACAGAGAACATATATCTCCAACAGAGTTTAAGGCTTACTTATGCTACTACAGTATTATTTCATTTTGATTTATATTTGAGCCAGAAGTAGAAGCCGTAAGCAATGAAACATGAAACATATTAGTCATTTTTTGTTAAAATTCGGAGTGATTATGACATTGATTCAAAACAATTGCATGCGGGAAGAGCCATTCTAATATAAATCCACTCGACTCAAATTTATAAACAAACAAATGATAACTATGATTCAATCCTAAACCCTTCAATCTCTTTCGCCGTCCTTCCTCAGAACTAAATTGAGAGACTTGTAAGTGCTGCATATGACCTTCATCTCTATCTTCCATTCCTCTTGTTGACATTCTCTTTCTTTCTTCTATTTGATGTCTAGCATTTACATTTGAATTAAAAATGAAATATCAGTATAATAATAATAAAGTGTAAGAAAACAAAGATACTAATTAGTTAAACTAACCTAACATCACAGCAATAACATGTTCAATCTACACAAAAGAGGAACAAAATAACATATCCAATAGCAGCGTCAAAACATTGCAAAACTCGATATCCAATGGCAGCAGCAAAAGAGTGAGCAAAATGATATCCAATAGCAGCAACAAAAGCCATTTTTTCAAAAGATGTTGTGCTCTGTAAAATTTATCAATCAATGAGTGAACTCATCAGAGAATATTCTGAAAAACATAAGAAATATAAGTGCTTCAGATGAGTGTATCAGAATAAATTAGAATTCTAACATATTATGAATATTTT
>DF363592.1:11439-26297 GCA_000787875.1 Solanum virginianum
TTTCGATTGATATCGATTTTTACTATTGGGTTATTGGGTAAATCGATAACCCAATAAGATTATAATAATTTATTATTTTACCTCTTCGTAAATATTAATATAGGGCACTATAACAATACATATATTAATCTTTATAGTACTTAAGTGATTAGTTATCCACTTTAGTGTGTTAGTTTGTAATTAACTAATTATAACTTTTGCGAGTTTATAAACATAGTTTTTGTACTCTATCTGCTTTTTATTAATGCAAATTCTCATTATCATTCTTATTGGGTAAATCGAAAGTCGAACCATTAAGGACTTAAAATCGATAAATCGAAAATCGATAAAAATTATTTTATTGGTTTCTTATTGGTTTAACATATTTAAAAATTGAAAATCAATAATGTACATAATCGAAGCAAACCGACCGCTGCACACCCCTACTAGACACTGCTTAAGTGGCAACTGAGGCACCAAACCACATAAAAAAATTTAAATAACAATAAAAACTTGAAATTGACCCCGAGAATTCATTCAGAACCCCATTTACACAAACCATATATGAAACCTACTAAATTTGATGTTTTGGATTCTCTAAAATCGTTAAAAATTCAAATTTGAAGTCTCTTTGTCCTGTAATCGGATTAGTCCCAACTATATTAAACTTTAAGGCTTTAAAATACCAAATCGCTCTCAGAACTTTTGAAAATTATTCTGAAACTTTTATAATGCCTAAAAGCACCTCTTGAATCTAATGGAAACAATAAAAAGCTAATCTGAGCATCCAAACTCAAAACATTGACCATAGTCACCTTGATCCAATTTAATTCAAAATTTCAGCTTACGACCCAATTTCCATAAAACAACCCCAAAACAGAAAATGATGATATTCCTAGACCACAATTCATAATTTGGTGTTGATAAAATTTTATTTTGAGGCTTGTAGCTCCGATTGGTACCAAAAACCACTTTCAAACAACTTAAGCCTTTACAATTTTAAAATTAGAAAATTTCATAACTTTTCAATAAAATTAGGAAATTAAGTTTATAAATCGGTCAAACATGACTCAAAATAACTATAGGAAGAGACAAATAATAATTTTTCTAAAAATACTAAAAATGGTTTGGAGGGTCATTATAGGAGAGGATTTAATATCAAGTTGTAATTTGATTTAATATCAAAAAGTAATTTAGTAGTGTTTGCCTCTTTCTTCTTATATACTATCAATATCTATACACACTCTAATTTGATTCAAAATCAAATAGTTGTGTTTGCCTCTTTTTCTTTATACTATCAATCTGATGATATCATATATGAGAATAATTAAAAATAAAGAGTAGGAAAGTAAGAAATAAGTGACCTGGAAATAGTTTCCTCGGCAAGTTAATTAAGGGTAACCAAAAGGTTTTGAAACTTAAAAAGAGTGACAAGAGTTTTAATTATTGGGGGAAGGTGACAATTTTATGGTTAATAATTAATGTGTTTTGACCACTTTTTCAACAAGTCCTCAAGTTTTTGAAACGACCCCAGAAAGTGCCAGAAAATGTGTCTCGGAAGTGCCCGGAATCGTAATTTCCTTATATCTCAAAATTCATGCGCGATATCAAAATTTCAATTTCATATTCTTGTTCAGGGGGTCAAATTGAGTGGGGAATGGGTGTAACCCCGATTTAAGAGCAAACAATCGACAATTTTGATTTTTCAAGAATGCAAATTCTAGTAAGGTTTGCGCGCCCCTGGCGCGATGCGGCTGGGGCATGCAAATGATAAAAACTTGATTTCACAACAAGTCCATGACATGGACCCATGTATTTTCTGCCTAGATAAATTTTGTGTGGTCCATGACTTTAGGGTCTTGGGCCTGAGTGTTCCCAAATGTGAAAATACTTATACTTAGTTATTTCTCACCCTCATATCATTCTAAACATTCCCCAATACTCATTCAAACACTTAGCCAAATATTCTACTCCTAAATTCAAGTCTCAAACCTCATCCAGATGAAATTCACTGCACACTGTGTTGGGTTTTATGAAATTATGACTGTTCTACTATGTTATGATTTATGAATCTAAGATCGATTGTAAGATTTGATGAAAGATTTTAATGTATATTGTTTGAGGGTGTTACCAAATATCTATTGATGGTTTTATATTGAATTTTCTAGCATGATAATACTCTTGAATTACATGGTTTTACACTAGCACTACACACCCTCTAAGTGTTTGATTTTTTTTAAGGGGAACAGACCTATGCCAAAGGATCCCCACCCCTTTGGACGGTCAGGGGTTGAGCTACACACCCCCAAGCCTTATTATAAATAAGCAAAATAAAATATACAAGGAGGGGGCATAAACCTAACCTCTAGCCTAAAGGTGGTACACAAAATGGCAAACTTACTAAAGTTAGCCAAATTGTCCCCATAACTAGACAGGTACAAACTTACAAAATAAAACTTAAGGAGAGGACTCCTCTCATTACAAGATCTAAGAAAGCAATAAATAGGGAAGACTCTCCCCTTAGAATAATAGGGGACTATAACAATGACTAAGCAACAACCTAGCACAAGAAAAGCCCCTACAAACATCAAATCTTGAGGTGGTTCCTTGATCCTCTTCAGTTTCTTTCTTCTGAATACAATCATGTTCATTTTATCAAGGGAATAATAGGTTTTAGCATCATTGGGAATCTGTTGCGCCTCAAACAATATCCTTGGAGCAGTTAAAGAGTGGCTAAATTTAGCTAAGGAATCAGCTACATAATTAGCTTCCCTGTAGATATGTATGCACTTAAAAGAATTTAGCTGAGATATCTAATTATGCAACCTTATCATAGACTGATCCACTTGCCAAGTATAATTGTTTTGCTGATGCACCCATCTGAATACAAGTTCAGAATCAACCTTCAACAACACATTTTAAAATCCCATCTGAATATACTAGGCAATGTGAAACACTGCTGCCTCCACTTCTGCCTTGTTATTTGATCCATTACCTAGAGGAGTAGCATAAGCAAGTTTAAATTCACCTTTGTGGTTCCTTAAAATGCCACAAGCACCCATACTACCATCACTAAAGGTGCTACCATCAGAATTTAGCTTCACCTAACTTTCAGGAGGTTTGGTCCAATGAACAGGAATGATTCTAATATCATGCACACACTTTTCCACAAACATAACCAGATCTGACACCTAGCTGGCTAATGCACCTAAGGAAATGCAGTCTTCAACAATAAGGAAGTGTCTTTGTACACCAAGTATTTGACTCTAGCCAAGTTAGATGATTTACCCCCATATCTAGCAGTACATCTATTCTTCTATATTGGGGAGGGACTAATTAATCACCTTATCCACATCCCATTCCCTTTTATGGATAAAAGCTGAGACTTTAGTATTTTCTAGTCTATTATTGATGTCTCTGAAGTGAGTAAGAAGCCCCATACCAAGCCAGTTGTCCCACCAAAAAGAGTAAGAGCCTGAATTAATCTTCCAGTGAATGTGAGGTTCCATCTTGACCTTATTCAGCATCATATTCTTCCACACAATAGATTCACCAGTATCCCTCTTTTTGGTCACATGATTAGATCTTTGACAGTATTCGGATTTGAGGAAATCCCCCCATAAAGTGCTTTTAGCTCTAAACGTCCACCATTATTTGTATTGAAAGGAGTGGCACACCTCTTCAATCATCCTAACACCAATACCCTTTTTATCAAAAGGCAAACTCAGATTTTTCCATGAAGACTAGTGGTACTTCCTCTTCTCATCTAACCATCCCCAAAAAAAGTCAGCAGTGATACTCTGGATTATTTTAAGAGTAGTGAAGGGTGGTAAGATAGCAGAAAGTAAATAGATAAAAAGAGATTGAAGGACATGTTTAATGAGATTGACTTTCCCCCTAAAAATTGAGCAGTCTAAATTGCCGCACACTGTGTTGGGTTTTATGAAATTGATATGAAAGTGTTTTCCCTTATTCGTGATTGTTTAAATTTACTACTTCTTGTTGTATTCTATTGCTACCATGACCAAGGATGTGGTCTAAATTGCCATCTTGAAATTCTAGACACCACCTTAAAAACCATATTAGAAAAATAAATGATCCTTTGTCTCCCAAAATAAATGGGGCAACCAAGATAGTTAAAAGGAGCACTTTTTTTAAGAAAACCAGTAATTTATTTGACTCTAGTAATGGTACTAGTGAAAGCATTATCAGGAATAATGAAGTGGCTCTTATTTTTGTTGATTTGTTGACTAGACATGCTTTCATAAGTAGCTAGCACCTTCATGATCAACTGCAAGGATTTAGTTCTCCTAGAGGTGAAGATAATAGTATCATCTGCAAAACTCAAATGATTAATTTGAGGTCCCCTCTGCTGCATGTAGAAACAATGAAAGTCAGGAAATTGGTGAAGACCATTAAGCATCCTAGACAATACCTCAGCCCTCAAGATAAATAAAGTAGGTGATAATGGGTCCCCTTGCTTGAGACCCCTGGTAGAATGGAAGAATCCATATCTAGCACCATTAACAATGGTAGAATACCAATTATTAGATATAATTCTCCACACCATATCAATAAACATCTCACCAAAGCCCATATTTCTCATAACAATACAAGTGTATGACCAAGAGATCATGTCATAGGCCTTAGCCATATCTAACTTGATAATCACATTGCTACCTATCACAAGCTTCTTGATCTAATGAATAATCTTTTGTGCAAACATAATATTCTCTGTAATGCTTCTTCATTTGACAAACCAGATTGATTGGGGGAAATCAAATTAGGGAGGATTGGTGTTAACCTCAGACACAATAGCTTAGATATAACCTTATTGACAAAGTTACTTAAGCTTATTGGTCTGAACTCTGCAAGTTTACTAAATTTACTAATTTCAGGCAGCAACACAAGACAAGTATGGGAGAAATACTTTGGCATTGTCTGACCACAAAAAAATATATGTACAATAGCCAATAAATCATGCTAGATGATACTCTAATAGGCCTAGAAGAACCTCCCATTCATCCCATTTAGGCTAGTAGCAGAGTAGGGGCTCATAAAATGTCTGGTTATGGGTTCTTGAGGAGTTGAAGGTCCAATACATGTCTTATGAGTTGAATGACTATATGATGATGAAATAATGATGAAAAGGAATGTATATATATGATAAAAGAAGTGTATATATATGATATTATCTTTAGGGTGTTGGGGATGACCAAACCTAGCTCAGGGGGTTGTAGGCCTGGGTAACCTGTCTAGGGATTGGTACCTTAATCGCCTAGTTTGGGGGTTGGTAGGCTTGGGTAACCTTGTTGGGGGTTGGTACCCATCAACCTTGATGGGGGCTTTATACTCCATCAACCTTGATAGGGGGTTTGTACTCCATCAACCTCATGAAAGGGTTTGTACCTCATGCACCTCTCTAAGGAGGTGGTATGCCTTGTATTGCACTAAGAATGGTCACTACTTACACTTGTGTTATGATCAATATATGCATAATTTTACTTCAAGCGTCATTCATACATGTCATATTGTTATAAGCTTATTTATTGTTTATGTTATGCATTTCGTTATGGTGCTTATCACTCGTTGCATTGCATCCTACTTACTTTATATATTTAAACGTACTAATGCATACTCTAAGCCTACATGATGTCACCATATAGGAACCAGAGCTTCGCTTGATCATCCTTCTCCTCCACGTGGCTAGTATGATTGTCTCTCAAGTTGTGGTGAGTCTTCCATTTCGGATATATTTCGGAGATGTTGCTTATGACCTCTTACTTTGTACTAAAAATATCTTTCTTTTATGTTATATATTGACTATAAGGGTGAGCCTAGTTGCTTGTCATGGCCCTCGCTCTTACCTATGTAGTAGAGGTGTTGTTGGACATGTTATGTATCTACACTTTGAGCCTTGACTCTCTTGTTTTTGATGTCTATGATATGAAAGTGTTTTCCCTTATTCGTGATTGTTTAAATTTACTACTTCTTGTTGTATTCTATTGCTACCATGACCAAGGATGTGTAATGATATGTTAAGAGGCTTGCTTGGGGTCCTCTCAAATTCTTATGCAATGTGTCACGTCTAGGCCCTAGGTTTGGGTCATGAAAAACTTGGTATCAGAGCATTAGGTTGTTAGATCCTCAGAGTCTAACACACCGCATTGATTAGAGTTTTATTCATGTTTATGTTGTGTACCACAACTATAAGTGGGAGGCCATGATGCGTTTTAAGAAATGTTTCCCTTCTCCATGTTCTAAGTCATGCAATAGAGTTGATGTAAGGTTTTCCCCCCTAACGATTGTTTTTTACTATGCTAGATCACGTCTAACATGAGGGGAAGAAGAACCCGCACATCCAAGGAGCAACCAGCCAATGGAGAGCTTAGGTATGCTCTTTTCTTACTTGTATGAGTTGTGGCTAATCAAGCCAATCAAGGGGCCTAAGCCCCTCATGCTCCTACATCGGCCTCTCGGATGAGAGGCTTCATGAGAATAAATCCCCTGAAATTCCATAGGTCAAAGGTGAATGAGGACTCCCAAGAATTCATTAATGAAATCTGCAAGATTTTATCTATTATGGGTGTGAGGTCGGAGGATAAGGCAGAGTTGGCAGCCTATCAACTCAAAGGGGTAGCACAAATATGGTTCACACAATGGAAGAAAGAGAAAGGAGTTAACTATGTGGTGCTTTGGGAAGAGTTTAAGGCGGCTTTCCTTAATCGGTTCTTCCCTCTTGAACTAGAGAAGCTAAATTGGTGGAATTTATGAATTTGAGGCAAAGGCCTATGAGTTGAAGGAGTATTCCCCCAAGTTTACCCAACTCTCTAAGTATGCTCCATATTTGGTGGCAGACTCAAGATCTAGGATGAACAAATTTGTGATGGGTGTTTCCAACTTAGTTAGTGAGGAGTGTCAGTTTGCCATGTTAATTAGTAACATGGACTTATCACGTTTGATGACCCATGTCGAACAAATTGAAGAGGAGAAATTGAGGGAAAGAAGGGGTTATGAGGCCAAGAGGCCCGTTTCAAAGGTAAGTTCCAAATGAGTGGTCAGTTCCATCAAGGCCAAAGGTCTACTCATGCATTGGGTAAGAGGGTTACAAATGATTTTCCAGGGGCCCAAGGTGTTAGGGGTATGGCTCCAATTAATGTGTGTCCAAAGTGTGGTAAAGGTCATAGTGCCCCATGCTTAAGAAATATCAGTACTTGTTATGGTTGTGCAAAAATAGGGGATAAGGTGATAGATTGCCCTCAAAACTGCAACAAAGGCAAGGAGGATCATCCACAAAGTGAAAATGTGGTCCCATTGGGGAAAGGTGGCCAACAAAATGGTGCTTCTAGGCACAATCAATTTTATGCTTTGCATGGGAGGCAAGGGGTTGATGAGGTGCCTAACGTCTTATTGGTATGTTGAAAGTATTTGATTTTGATGTGTATGCTTTGGTTGATTCGGGTGCTACTCATTCTTTTGTTAACTGCTTTGTTGTCAAAAAGTTGCATGTTAAGCCCAAATTATTGCATGAGTCATATGAGGTGTCTACTCCTATAGGTTCATCTATTATTACTAGAAAGGTCTATAGAAATTATCAAATTTGCATATCACATAAAATGTTGCCTTGTGATCTTGTTGAATTGAACATGGTTGATTTTGATGTCATTCTTAGGATGGATTGGTTGCATGCATACTATGCTTCTATTGATTGTAGAACACATAGGGTTAAATTTTAATTCCCAAATGAACCTGTCCTTGAGTGGGAGAGTGATGATGTGGTGGTCAAGTGTAGGTTCATCTCTTGCATTAAAGCCTATAAGTTGATCTCTAAGGGGTGTCTTTACCATATTATGAGGGTTAGAGATGTGGAGTCTAAAGTCCTTCCCATGGAGTCAGTTCCGGTTGTAAATGAGTTTCTCGATGTCTTTCCAAATGACCTTCTCGGTGTTCCTCCCGAAAGGGAAATTGATTTTGGTATAGACCTCCTCCCCAATACTCAACCTATTTCTGCTTCCCCTTACTGTATTGGCCCCGACAGAGTTGAAGGATTTAAAGGAACAACTGAGGGACCTATTGGAGAAGAATTTCATTAGACCTAGTTAATCAACTTAGGGTACACCGGTGTTCTTTGTGAAGAAGAAAGATGGGTCTCTTAGAATATGCATTGACTACAGGAAACTTAATAGGGTCACCATCAAGAATAGGTATCCTCTTCCAAGGATTGATGATATTTTTGACCAATTTCAAGGGGCTAGGCACTTCTCTAAGATTGACCTTCGGTTTATGTACCATAAAGTGAAGGTGAGGGAGTGTGATATTCCTAAGATGGCCTTTCGAACTAGATATAGGCATTTTGAATTTGGTATGATGTTATTTGGGTTAACCAATGCACTAGCCATCTTTATGGATCTAATGAATAGGGTCTTTAAACCCTACCTTGATTTGTTTATTGCGGTTCATTGATGATATTTTGATCTATTCTCGTAGTGAGGAGGATCATAGGGCTCATTTGAGAGTTGTGTTGCAAAGATTGAGGGAAGAGAAGTTATATGCTAAGTATGAAAAGTGTGAGTTTTGGTTGAGGGAGGTTGCCTTCCTAGGACATGTGGTGTCGGGGGATGGTATTAAGGTGGACCCTAAGAAGATGAATGAGGAATTGGCCTAGACTATTGACCCCATTGAATATTAGGATCTTTTTAGTCTTAGCAGGCTATCGGAGGTTTGCAAATGGTTTCTTTTCTATTGTTTCCCCTATGACAAGATTGACTAAAAAAAAAAGCCAAATTTGTGTGGTCCAATGAATATGAAAGAAATTTCCAAACATTGAAAGATAAGCTTGTGTCCACTCCTATATTGTCACTACCAGAAGGGTTAGAGGGATTTGTTGTGTATTGAGATGTTTCCTGGGTTGGTTTGGGTTTTGTGTCGATGAAAAATGGTAAGGTCATAGCCTATGCTTCTAGGCAACTCAAAGTGCATGAAAGAAACTACCCTACCCATGATCTTGAGTTAGCTATCATTGTGTTTGATTTAAAGATTTATCATCATTACTTGTATGGGGTGTATGTTGATGTGTTCACCGATCATAAGAGGTTAGCTATCATTGTGTTTGCATTAAAGATTTGGCATCATTACTTGTATGGGCTGGATGTTGATGTGTCCATCGATCATTAGAGCCTCCAATATGTCTTCACTCAAAAGGATCTCAACTTGAGGCAAATAAGGTGGCTAGAACTTCTCAAGGACTATGATATGAGTGTGCATTATCATCCTAGTAAGGCTAATGTTGTAGCAAATACCTTGAGCAGAGTGTCTATGGGTAGCCTAGCTCATGTTGATAGTGGTGATAAAGAGGTGGCTAAGGAGGTGCATCAGTTGGCTAGATTGGGGGTTAGGTTGGAAGAGATGGATAATGGTGGTGTTGTGATGTTTGATGATTCTAAGTCTTCCTTGGTTGATGAGGTGATAGCAAAGCAAGACCTTGATACATCCTTGTTAGAGTTGAAGGCCTTGGTACAAGAGAGCAAGGTGTAGGTTTTCTCCCAAGGGGGAGATGGTGCCCTTAGGTACCAAGGTAAGTTGTGTGTGCCTTGTGTTGATGGTTTGAGGGAGAAAATCCTTGATGAGGCCCATAATTCTTCTTATTTTATCCACCCCGGTTCCACCAAGATGTATAGAGATTTGAGGGATATGTATTGGTGGGGAGGCATGAAGTGGGATATTGTTAAATTTGTATCTAGTTGTCATAGTTGCCAACAAGTCAAAGCTGAACACCAAAGGCTGGGTAGCCTAACCTAAGACATAGAGATTCCTACTTGGAAGTGGGAGGTGATTAATATGGATTTTGTGGTTGGGTTGCCCAAGACTAGAAAGGGATTTGATTCTATTTGGGGGTGTCTTTACCATATTATGAGGGTTAGAGATGTGGAGTCTAAAGTCCTTCCCATGGAGTCAGTTCCGGTTGTAAATATTTGGGTTGTGGTTGATAGGATGAGACAATCAGCTCATTTTCTACCAGTTAAGACCACATATAGGGCTGACAATTATGCTAGATTATACATTTATGATTTGGTAAGGTTACATGGGGTTCTGTTGTCCATCATATTAGACTGTGGGGCTTAATTTACTTTATACTTTTGGAGGTCCTTTCAAAGGGGTCTTGGTACAAGAGTTAAGCTTATATTATGAGGGTTAGAGATGTGGAGTCTAAAGTCCCTTCCATAGAGTCGTTTCCAGTTG
Source organism: Solanum virginianum (assembly GCA_000787875.1). Classification (NCBI taxonomy): domain Eukaryota; kingdom Viridiplantae; phylum Streptophyta; class Magnoliopsida; order Solanales; family Solanaceae; genus Solanum; species Solanum virginianum. Next base: position 21,658 of record DF363592.1, read on the forward strand.
TAAATGAGTTTCTTGATGTCTTTCCAAAGCCTTTCACCCTCAAACGAATAGCCAAGTTGAAAGGACTATCCAAACATTTGAGGACATTCTTAGGGCTTGTGTGTTGGAGATCAAGGGTAGTTGGAATGATCATCTTCTATTGATTGAGTTTGCATATAACAATAGCTATCATTCTAGCATCGGAACGGCCCCTTTTGAGGCTTTCTATAGGAGGCATTGCAGATGCCAGTTGGGTGGTTTGAGGTTCAAGAGGTGGCTTTATTAGGACTAGATCTTATTATAGAGTCTCTCAAGAAGATTAAGATAATTAGAGAAAGGTTGAAGATGGCCCAAAGTCGCCAAATGTCCTATGCTGGCATGAGGAGAAGGGATCTTGAATTCAAGGTTAGTTATTGGGTCTACTTGAAGGTGTCACCCATGAAAGGTATGGTCTATTTTGGGAAGAAAGAAAAGTTAAGCCCTGGATATGTGGGTCCTTATAAGGTGATGAGAAGGATTGGTAAGGTGGCCTACGAATTGGATTTGCCTAGTGAAATGGAGTTGGTTCATCTGGTCTTTCATGTGTCTATGTTGAGAAAGTGTGCAGGTAATCCTAATGCTATTGTGCCCCTTGATGTTGTGGGTTTCGATAAAAACAATTTGACCTATGAAGAGGTTCCAATTCAGATTTTGGATAGGCAAGTGAAGAGGTTGAAGAACAAGGATGTGGCTTCCATTAAGGTCTTTTGGAGGAATTAACAAGTTGAAAGTGCTACTTCGGAGGCCGAAGCGGACATCAAAAAGTGATACCCTTACCCATTCTACTCCACTCAAGCCTAAGGTATTGATATAAGTCCTCTATATGATCTCAAGTCTTATGTTCAGCCCCTATGTCATTGCATGCATTCATGTTTAAATTGACAAGTTCACACTTATGATGAGAATTTTGAAAGGATGTTTAAATGCATTGTTGCATCTCTTTGTGGGCTGAAATGGTCATATTTGTGTCTCTTATATATGTTTCTTTGATATTCATGGACGAATGTTCCCAAAGGGGAGATATTGAACCGACCTCAAAAAGTGCCCAAAAAAGTGCCTTGGAAATGCCCGAAATCGTAATTTCCTCATATCTCAAAATTCATGTGCGAGATCAAAATTCTGACATCATATTCTTGTTCAAGGGGTCAAATTGAGTGGAAAATAGGTCTAACCCTGATAAAGAGCAAACAAATGACAATTCCAATTTTCCAAAAATGCATATTCCAATGAGGTTTGCGTGATGAAGAAAACTTGATTTTGTGACAAGTCTGCGATGTAGACCTGTGTATTTTCTGCCCAGTTAAATTTTGTGCAGTCCAAGACTTTGGGATCTTGGGCCTGAGTGTTCCCAAACGTGAAAATACCTATATTTAGTCATTTCTCACCCTCATATCATTCTAAACATTCCCCAATACTCATTCAAACACTTAGCAAAATATTTTACTCCTAAATTCAAGTCTTAAACCTCATTCAAATCTAAGGATTTCCTCTCAAACTTCAAATCTCCATCATCTTCATCAAGTTCATCTCCACAGCTAAGGTATGTGGGTTTCTTTCATGGGTTTTTTTAACCCATGATGCCCAAACTTCCTTTCCTTAAAAATTGCATGATTTATGAAATTGTGACTGGTTTACTATGTTTTGATCTATGAATCTAGGATCGATTATAAGATTTGATGAAGGGTTTTGATGTATATTATTTGAGTGTTTTTACCAAGTATCTATTGATGGTTTTACATTAAATTTTCTAGCATGATAACACTCTTTAATTACATGGTTTTACACTAGCACTACATCCCTCTAAGTGTTTAATAAAATGTCCGGTTATAGGTTCTTGAGGAGTTGAAGGTCTGATGCATGTCTTATGAGTTGAATGATGAAATGATGATAAAAAGGAATGTACTTATATAATGATGAAAGGAGTGTATATATATGATATTATCTCTATGGTATTGGGGATGACCAAGCCTAGCTCGGAGGGTTGTAGGCCGTGTAACCTATTGAGGGGTTGGTACCTCAATCGCTTAGCTCAGGGAGTGGTAGGATCGGGTAACCTTGTCAGGGCTTGGTACCCACCAAACATGATGGAGGGTTTGTACTCCGTCAACCTTAATGGGGGGTTTGTACTCCATCAATCTCATGAAGGGGTTTGTACTTCATGCGCCTCTTCAAGGAGGTAATAGACCTTGGATTGCACTAAGAATGGTAACTCCTTACACTTGTATTATGGTCTATTAAGTATGATTTTACTTCAAGCATCATTCATACATGGCATATTGCTATAAGCTTATTCATTGCCTATGTTATGCATTTCGCTATGGTGCTTATCACTCGTTGCGTTGCATCCTACATACATAGTATATTCAAACATATTATCTCATACTCTATGCCTACATGATGTCACCATATAGGAACCGGAGCACCACTTCATCATCATCCTCCTCCACGTGGCTACTATGATTGTCTCTCAAGCTTGTGGTGATCGTCCATTCCGGTGACATTGCTTATAATCTCTTGCTTTGTACTAAGACTATCTTTCTTTTATGTTATGTATTGACTATGAGGGTGAGCCTGGTAGCTTGTCATGGCCCCCACTCTTATCTATGTAGTAGAGGTGTTGTTGGACATGTTATATATCTATACTTTAAGCTTTGACTCTCTTGTTCTTGATGTCTATGATATGGAAGTATTCTCCATTAGCCCCGATTGTCCAAATTTAAGACTTCTTGTTGTATTCTATTGCTTCCGCGACCAAGGATGTGTAATGGTATGTTAAGAGGCTTGCTTGGGGTCCTCTCAAATTCCTATGCATCGTGTCACATTTAGGCCCTAGGCTTGGGTCGTGACAGTTTTTTTCCTCACGACCCAAACTAGGGTCTAGTCGTGACACGGCGAATAGGGAACCCGAAGGGACCCCAAACAAGCCTCTTAGCATATCATACACATATCCTTGGTCACAGAAGCAAAAATAAACAACAAAAAAAAATATAAACAACAAAAATTGGGACTAAGCAGAGACTTTAGTACTTAAATAACACCAGATGAGGCAAAACTCAAGCATAATACATAACTTGTCTAACAACATCTCTAGACATAGAACTTAGGGGGGTCCAAGATAAGCAACTGGGATTACCCTTATAGTAACGACCATAAGTATTCTGAAATATACAAGATGTAGTCTAAGCATAAGCATGAAATAAGATAGATATTGTCCCCGGACATGAGGATTCACCAAAGGTAACTTGAACAATCCATCTAGCCACATGAAAGAGAATCAATGGGAGCTTCGGTTCCTACATGGTAATATCATGTAAGCATAGAGTATGCATTAGTACGTTTGAATGTACTAAGTATGTAGCATGCAATGCAACAAGAGATAAGGAACATAGGCAAAATGCAATATCATAAGCAATGGATAGCATAATAACAATATGTCATGTATGAATGTTGCTTGAAGTAAAATATGATTATATAGAATAGGAACATAGGCAAAATGCAATATCATAAGCAATGGATAGCATAATAACAATATGTCATGTATGAATGTTGCTTGAAGTAAAATATGCTTATATAGAATATATTAAATGTGAAGGAAGAGACCATCCCTATAGACCAAGCAAACTTAGTAATTGGAATCCAAGTTAGACTACCCCTTAGAAGTGATTGAGGTACCAACCCATCAATTGGTTGACGGACATGACCACCCTCTACCGAAAGTGATTGAGGCATCAACCCCTTAATTGGTTGATGGCTTACCACCCCCATCCAAGGTGATTAAGGTACCAACCCCTCAATTGGTTGACGGACATGACCACCCTCTGACGGGAATGATTGAGATACTAACCCCTCAATTGGTTGATAGCTTACCACCCCCATCCGAGGAGATTGAGGCATCACCCCTCAATTGGCTATGGTCAACTCATAACATCATAGATACTTCTCATGAAATCAATACATATATACCATCTTTTCATCATCATAAAGTCACTTAACTCATTTGCCATGCATTAGGCCTTCAACAACTCAAGAAACATAATCTGGACATTTTATCAAACACTTGGCGGGTGTGTTTCAATTCAAGAGTGAAATCATGCAAGAAAACTTAATGTAAAACCACCTACCAAGTTGAAGCTTGAGTGATTTCCTTAAGATCCGGGATGAGATTTGGCACTTGAATTTTGAGTAAAATATTTGTCTAAGTGTTTGAGAGAGTATTGGGGAATGTCTTGTATGATATGAAGGTGAATTATGGCTAAGTATAGGTGTTTTCACACATGGGAAGACTTAGGCCCAAGACCTAAAGTCCTTGGAGCAAAACAACAAAATTAGGCAAAACATTGGGGAATGTCTTGTATATAGGGGTGAAGAAAACCAAATCAAAAATCGAACCAATCCGAAAATCGAACCAAACCGAAAAAAACCTGACTAATAGTTTGGTTTGACTTGGTTTGATGTTGACGAAAAAAACCCAACTATATTTGGTTTGATTTGGTTTTGATTTTAAAAAACCAACCCGATGCCAAACCAACCCGACATAATATATATATATATATATATATATATATATATATATATATATATATATATATATATATATATATATATATATATATATATATATA
>DF363591.1:0-33626 GCA_000787875.1 Solanum virginianum
TAGCCTAAAAAGCCTCCCTCCTAAATATTAATACCAATCCTCTTCCAACACGGACATATTCTATAATTTTCCCTAAAAGAATATGTAAGAAACCCTCCCCAAGCGCTCAAAAGTTGTATATATAGATAGACATGATGGGGCAATCTTCTATATTCTTCAATCAGTGTTGATCTTCAGGTAAGTAGTGGCCAAATTTTAAAATTAAAATATGTAATTTTTTTCTCAATTATATCGAGAGTAGTGTGCGAAAATCAAATGTATTCATAATAATCTGTATTAATATTTATATTTTGTACATACCATAATTTTTAGACGAAAGATTACACCAAATCACCTTTGATGGCTACATCAAAACTACATAGAAGCATTATCACAATCAAAGCGAATTTGTAACTTAAAACAATTTTTAAATATCTTTACCACCATAGGGGAATTAGAAAGTTAATACATATACCATTTAATTTCCCCTTCTATTATTTATCGCATTTATAGAATTACGACTTTCCAAGAGATTTAGTTGAACTCCTCTCAATCTAGAAAAGCACTAAATATAGTAAGCTTTTCCCGTAACTCATAATTGTGTTGACTACTTTTCCAATCCCATAATTCATTCAATTGGAATGTTATTAATCGCACAAGTCATGAAGATAACAAAACCAAATCCTAATAAATTATGTTTTATATATCATCCCACAAAATTACACACATTAAAAAAAAAAAGTTGATATCAATCAAAAATTAAAATTACCACCTAGCTAGGTAATATATCCAATTAAAAAAGAGAAGCAAAGATTAAAATTACCCTTATGGTGCGTCCTTTCTCAACCTTTCGAATTCGTTCCAATTCCAACAGGTACCACATTATACTATACTCCAAAGCTATTAAACTTTAGGATCGTTAACATTTGAAGCTGTGGCGCCAATTTCACGGGATTTAACTATGGCATAGCCTAAACCATGGCCTAAAATAGCAACAATGAAAATACCAATGTTGAAGGACATAACAGCAAGCATAACAAAATAAACAAGAACCATTCTAACAGTATAATAAATCCCATCCTGAATAATCCCAACAGCAGATGTGGGCCTCTTGTTGATCATTATTGGACCCATGGACATAATTTCAACACCAAAAGCCATAAAGAAAACAAACAACAAAGACAATATGTACATGCCTAGGTTGTTGTCTGGCCATCCTTTGAATAATATTGTCACATCTTTACCCCAATAGAAATTCATCTTCATCACCATGTTCATAATCATAGGCATATCTTGATGAGGCATGTCCGTGTTTTCTTGATGGTCATGTGAGTGAGACATTTTGAGGAATTAGGAGAATGGAGTTATTTGCTAGGGAGATGAGACACAAAAGATGGATGAATGGTTTGATTAGGAGTTGTATGTTTTATATATAGCTGCTTAGATAGTAAGCACCCTCTGTCTCTCCAATTTTATGCTTGTAGGTTTGAGTCATCAAGGGAGAAAAAAAATGTGAGAGCTCTTTCGAAGGGTAAATAAAAGGGGCGAATGCACAGAGGCAGAGTTAAGTGGGGATTCATGGGTTCGGACGAACCTAATAGTTTTTTCCGTAGATCTTGTATTTTATTAGAAAAATATGTTTTACAATATTTTTCTCTTCTTTAGAACCCCTAAACTCCTAATCTTGATTCCACTTCTGCTGAGATGCAGGATGAATTCAATACTTTTGGTGCCCAACATTAATGTATTTATGTGAAATTTTATTAGAAACATTGCGGTGAATAGTAGATACAAACTCGTAATTTGAAAATAATGGTTCCTTATTAAAAATCTTAAAGATTAAACTCATAGAGCTTAAATTCTGATTTGACTCTCGATCAGCTGGGGAGCAAGAAAGGGTCTAGGGGTTCATCCAAATTTCATTCGGCAGAAAATTACACTATGTATTGTTAAAATTATTTATTTTTTTATATAAATATAATAGATATTGAGACCTCTTCATCTTTTTCATATGTTTACTTTTTTTTATATTTTGAACCCCTAAATAAAAATTCTAAATCGATCGCAAATTGAGTGGAGGGAAAAACAAAGATGAAGATGACTACTACGTACTACTATTTTAGTACAAATTTTTTATTTGGAATGGGCAAGGGAGAATATATTATTGCTGGAGCCAGCCTAAAGACAACAACGTCCGTTATCATTCATTGTTGAAAATGCTTATTGTGGAGAGGAATCTGCATCGTTTGAATGAGTTAAAAAGATAACAACAACCAATTAAATTATTATTCTCATGTCACAAAATATTTGTTACGTTTTATTTTTTAAGAATCAAACTATACAAACTTTAACTAATATTTTAAGATGTCATTTTTCGCTATATAATATGAGAAGAATTCTACTTATGATGTTATTCGTATAGTTTTCAAATTAGTTGAATTGACTCTAAAGAATTATATATCAAAATATGATAACTATTTTGAAATGAAAGGATTAATTACTTAACCTTTTTTATCCTATCGAACGAAAGAAATCACTACCAAAAGTGTGCCCACCTGCCCGCCTTGGAAGGTAGCTAGTGTGGTGGTGGTGACAGTGACAGAGCCACATAGGTATTAGGCAACTCATTCGAACCCTCTTCGATAAAAAATTCTACTTATATATGACAAAAATAATTTTTTATGTATATACAGTAGATGTCGAACCCTCTTTGATTAGTTTGCATGTCTATTTAGAATGTTGAATCCCTTGCAGAAAATTCTGATAAGAAGAAGAAGCAGAAGGAGAAAAAATTGGAGAAAAATTGAAATTACTGTAATTATTGAACTTCTAGTTCTAGGATTTAACATTCATTTGTTTTTTCTATTAAACTAAAAAGTATTTTAATACCACTGGCACAAGAAGATTTACATTCTATTGATGATAATTGGTATTTTTTTAATCATATCGTTTTTCGTTAATTTTAATATTTTGTGTTTGCCTAGGCATAATTTTGTCTCTATTTTATCTCCACTTAGGGATACGTAATGGTCTACAACTTACCTCCACATTTTAATAATAGTGGAAATACAAAATATAAAGCAAATTAATATATGTTGATCATATAACAAGCAATATACATGAAATATACCTTATAAGTGGAAATTTGGACATATAACATATATGACTACAAATTCAGCAATTTCTTAAATTTAAATTCTGCAATATCAAAATACATTAAGTTCTATGGAATATGCTATTTATTAACCTGCATCGCACACATAACCATTTAATGATGGTATTGGGCTGCTTTGTTATAACTGATCTCGGCCCATTTATAACACATAACACATAGAGTATATAATTAAAAATTCAACAATTTATTAATTTTAAATCCTTTAATATCAAAATACATGAAGTTCTATGCTAATCAATCTTAAAAGTTGAATTCATCTCTCTAAATTAAAGCTTTGTTTCTATGCCAACATATTCGTAACATCCATGTACTGAGTCGTCAAATGAGCCATATGAGTCACGCTTCAAGAAGCACTGAGTCGTCAAATGAGCCATATGAGTTGGGCTTCAAGAAGCACTAATGACAGATATACTAGTAGCAAATTCAGATGGTATGTGTGTCTAATTGTTTATTATAATATTGATATATCTTACGAGCAAAATTTCCAACAAAATGACCAGAAACTGCCATCAATAAAAACCTAAAATCATTGGTGATTATAGAGATGATGACCAAATAAGACATGAACATTCTCAAACAATGAAATCCAGCATCTAGTAAACAACATTTGTTGCTTTTTTCTTCAAATTTCTTCATGGTAAAATTGTACAAACAACATAATTCAGATGTAAAAGCAAGCAAGAAAATGAGGCAGAAAGAAAGGCAATAGTCCATTTGAGATATTTCATGTGAAGAATTATTTGGACTTGGAGAAATAGGATAATTGGACATGACCACTAATACTATGCTTTGATAATTACATTAATAGGGTATTATAAATAGATGGGGCAACTTGAAAGTGGTTAGAGTAGTACGAAAAAAGTAATGTAAGAATTTAACTACCATTGTCACCCGTGGCGAAATCAGAATTTTTATTAAGAGGGTTCAAAATCTGAAGAGGTAGACATACGAACTAGAGGGTTCGACATCTATTACATATACATAAAAGATATTTTAATTATATATAAATAGTATAATTTTTCGACAAAAAGGATTTAGATGTACCCCTTGACCAAAGGGTAGCTCTGCCTCTTATTGTCACATGCATAATAATTAATTATTGGTGTTCATAATTAATTATCACAAATACTATATTATTATCAAATCCTTATTTGCAATTATGAAGATTAAATTCTACTTCTAATATACATGATTAATCATTCCTTTCTTTTGACATGATAGAGCTTGTTTCGATCTTTCCCTTTACGTTACGATTTTAATAAAATCTAATTAATCTGAGACTGATTTATTTCTAAACTTTTATGTCCTGAATAAATTTCACCAGTTCATTCTAAAAATAATTTGGACAAATAATCATGATTAATAGCCTGTTTGACCAAACTTTTAAATTATCTTTATTTTGAAAATATTTTTTGATAAGTACTCTAGCTACATTTGAGTAATTATTTTGAAAAACAATTTTGTGAATATTAAGGCAGTAGTCAGCACTTCACCAATGTTCCAAACATACTTTTGGGAAAAAGTTTTTAATTTTTTTTTTGATGAAATACAATTTATGATGTTACTCAAAGTACTTATTTTTATTTCTAAAGTCTTGACCAAACAACTTAATTTTTTAAAATAATTTTTTTAAAAAAATGAAATAAACAATTTTAGCTTCTTATTAGGATATTAGCAAAACAAGCTACTCCAATAAATTTAGGAAGAGGTCCTTTTGCAATCGTTCGTATTGGTAGTCATAGTTTTACTCTAAGAGTTTCTTGCTATTCCATCCCTGTTACTATTATTGTGTCTACAACGTTGATGATCATATTGTTTTATGATAGTGACTGTTCCATTTTTAGTATGCGTTTTCATACTTTCTTTAGCATTTTGTCTTGGCTATTTTACTCTCGTTGTTTCCTTTTCAAATTGTTCTACGATATTTTTACTTGAGCGAAAGGTTTATCGATCAGGATCAGAAACAACAGTTCTACCTTATTAAAGTAACATATTAAGGTCTACATACACATTAATATTAACTCAAAATGGAAAACAAAAGAAAAAGAAATACTATTTTATTTATGTAGTAGTACTAATATTACACAATCATTTGTCAAACTCTCTTTTAATTCTCCTCTCCATATAATATTACATAGTACCACTAGAACTTTTTACTCTTCTCTCTTTATTTTTACTTCTTATTCCACAATATTATATATAATATGTGGAGTACCAAATTAAACAAGATAAATTATACCATAATATTATTCATGCTTTTAATTAATTAATTAATTTGAACAGTTCTAACATGGTGGTGATTCCTGCTAACTTCCTTCTTAGGAACAGTTATACTAAGCACTCCATTATCCATTGATGACTTAACATAATCAGCCCTACAATTCAAAGGCAGTGAAAAGGATGTGAAGAATTTCCCAGTGCTTCTTTCATAATGGTGCCAATTATCTTCTTTCTTCATCCTTTTTTCCCCACTAATCTTGAGGATTTTGTCGTCCTCCACCTGCCAAACAGATGTATATAACATATAATCAATGGGTTCAACTGAATTTACTTTATATTTCGAAAAGACAAAAGAAGGATAATATATATCCTTAAAGTCAAGTAACAACAGAGTGACACTTTTTTAAAGTTGAAAAATTTGAGTTTTCATTGTACTTTTAATGCATGACAAGTTTTTATAGCCGCAACAAATATTATGACATATTTGGTACCCTTTTTGTTTTAAATTTAATTTATAAGTTATTTTCCTTTTTACTGCGCATAATTTCAAAAGGAAAGTCACTCTATATGTTTAGTACTTCTTGATCTCAATTTATGTAACATTGTTTGATTTTCAAGATTCAAGATATATAAATATATATAATTATATAGTTTTTCAATATCTATCTATACTCGAAAATTGACTCCACAGAGCTAAAAGTAGCACAGAAATTGAGACATAGGGAGTAAAGTCTTTATTTCAATATTTTAGATGATATGTTCAAGATCACATAATTCAGAATTTATTTTACTATATAATACAATTTTTTAATTTAAAATTACAAAATTCGAAAGTCATGTACTTTTTTAAATTAGGTAATTAGTCAAACTAAGACATTATATTATGTAATTGAGGGAGTACAACAATTGCATCTATGTTAAACTTCATGTGCAGTCAAAATATGCTGTATAAATCGAAAAAGTATAGTATAGTATATTTTAAAAATAAGAAATTAGTACTAATATAATAGCTTCAATTATAAGAACCTAAAGTGATCCATTACCTGTACTTTGACGTCTTCTTTCTTGTAGCCATGCAAGTTACACCTAAAGATATGTGCCTCTGGTGTTTCTTTATACTCGATTTGTGCCAACGTTGCAGGTGCATGGTGGAACGATGGTGCTGGGGCTATGAGGGATTGAGGGCTTTCGAGATGAAATTCATGGAAAGAATCCCAGACATCATGATGAGCAAAAGGCTCGTGCACTTGATGTGCGTGTTGAGAATAAGGATCATACACCTTGTGTGGATGTCGAGAATAAGGATCATGCACCTGATGTGCTTGGTGGTCGGAGTAATAAGGATCATGCACCTGATGTGCTTGGTGGTCGGAGTAATAAGGATCATGCACTTGGTGTGCATGATTTTTCCGACCACCAAATACAGGCATGAGAGACATGTCTTGTATATATGTTTTGTTTTGGCAAAAGAAAGCAAAGGAAAAAAATGAATGTGATTTGTGGAGTTGATTTCTTGATGAAATTAAATATAGGGTTAGGTATTTATAAAGGGTAAAAGTTTGGAAATTTCAAGAAATGGAATTTGTTGAGGGGGATGTAAAGTTGATGAGACAGTGTAATTTGGAAGAAAATTATGGCTGAAATAAAACAGAATGGAATTCCTTTAGGATGTGATAGAATAATGTGGAAAACAGCATTGAAAGATTCCATCTTTATCAACAATAGAACATGACAAATTAAAGGGTCAATCAATTGAAGAGAATCACGATAGCAAGACCATTCTATCACTTAAAATATTCTATTACGTATTTAAACTATTTGTAAAAAATTTTACCCGTTGATCAATGAAATTTTACGTCAAGATATATGATCACCCTCAAGCAAAGCTTTTAGTACAAGAAATCAAGAATAATCATCGTCATTTTATTTTGTGTATGCTAATGTACAGTTTGGACGTGTCACTTCTAATTCTGTTCATATTTATCTATACTTTATTCGATCCTATCGATCCTTTATTTGTCTCATAACTTTAATTATGCAATTCCATCCAAATGGAGTAGTATCATTTAATATGAATCATACAGAGTTTAAACATCGTTTCATAGCTTAACAGTCTTCTTGAGTATTCATCTGAATTAATATAGTGATATATCTAATTTATTGATTTACAAGGTTCATATTATGTTCGTCTGCTACTCAGCTATGAATAAAATGGGGGCCTTAATTAGTGTACACAATTGTTAATAACTTTTATATAATTGATTTCTTCTAATATCTTTTTCTTAGTGATGATATAATGAATCTATATTATCTTTCATGAGACACAATACTTCTTCTAGTTATTCTTTCATTTTATATGTAAAATTTACTTTTTCTACAAATAGTGTTCAATATTTAAAAAACAAATAAAATTATAACCTACTATTATTATTAAAAAATGGGCCCCCTCAAATTTTGGGGGCCCAATACACGTCTTTTTCTTTACTCTATAGAATTGACATCGACCATGAGCTCGTTGCACATGGCTTGCTTAGTGCGTATATTTTACATCTCCTATATGATATGGAAGCTATAGCATAGTAAGTGTGTTATCACAAACTGCTCATTATTACCGAAGTTGTGGGAAGCCCTAGGGGCTTCCAAAAAAAGGTTAATATTATGAATAAGAATTTGTGGAGTTCCTGCTTCTGATTGATGAACATATAAAAAAGGAATTAGGAAAGGTATAAGTTTTTAATGTAGCTACATGTGATAAGAGTTGTGCATGTACTTGTGATCTTGTCCAAACATTAGCACTGTCCCACAATTTATGATTTTAATTTCATTTATAATATTGAAAATTCTACAAAAACATATATTATATAAAAATTGAAAGAAAAACTATATATCTACCTTTACAATAACATTTTACAACTTTGTATTAAATAACTCAAACTTTAAACCAAAGATAATGTTTTTAAAAATCCAAAAAATATTTTTAAGTTGATTTTCAGGTAGTTTTGTTATTTTTTTTGAATTTTTTAAATATAATTCTATATATTTATATATAGATTTATATACGACTTCCATTTTTTTTTAAATATTTAGAAAATCGTCTAAAAAAATAAAAGTTTAACTTAGTACATATTTATTTTTCCTTGAATTAAATAATTATAGTTAGTATTATGATTTATTTTATTTTGGATAATTAAGTAATTACTTTAACTTTATTAAAATTTAAAAGTTTAATAAACTAATTAAATCTTTAATTTATTTCTTTATAATTAAGAAAAACATTCAAAGATAAAATTTACACCATACTTTCCATTATTGCCCTTTGCAAAATTATTATTATTTATTATTATTATTATTATTTATTATTATTATTATTATTATTATTATTATTTATTATTATTATTATTATTATTATTATTATTAATATTAATAATAAAAGGAATGAAAGTGACATCATGATTAAGACATGTGGTTAATCCTGCCCAAAAAAAAAAATAAGATGACCCGATTGAAACACAAAAGACCCGTAAACAAAAACGTAAACACAAGAGTCCAGAATTTTAAAACGTAAATACAAGAGTCCAGAATTTTAAAACGTAAATACAAGAGTCCAGAATTTTAAAACAAATGGCAAAAAGTAACACCTTGATTTACTCTATCGTTATGTTTCTGATTCTATATATGACCACTTTGGGTGCTCCATCTGGCAGTGCAATACCCCTCAAGAAAAAGACAGTCATCTCAAACGTTGTTGGCCCATCGCCATTCATTCTTACCAATCGCATCCTTCGGCCTGTGCCTCCAATAGCTCCATCCACATTCAGAATCTCAAAACGATGACCGCTATCCGTCCAGCAAAAATTCTGTCGATTTCTTGGGTCGACTCTGATACTGTTTCTTAAACTTCTCTCCGTGACTAGCACATACTTGATTTCATGGTTATTGGGATCTTCAGGTAAATCATCGAAACCTCTCCACAAATTAGCGCGGTAGTAATTGACCGATGCCCCTAATGTAATTTCTCAAAAATGTTATTATTTTTTGATTAGTCGGAATAAATCTCCATCCAAGCCTGGGATATGCCATAATTGACAAAGTGTAGTTTTCTGTGATTGTTTGATCACGAAAAAGAAAAAGAAAGAATTGAGGGAGTGTTGAAAGGGAAGTAAGAATTGAGGGAGCGTTGGATTCGTTTTGAATTATGGAGAAAGAATTGAGGGAAGTAAGAGATATCTTGAGCTCTTGGATTCTGTGGATGTGTTCTGAGATTTGAATAACGAAGCCTATGTCTCTTTATATATAGTGTCTCTTTATATATAGAGGCAGTTAATACTAATTGCTTTAATTAGTATAACTAACTGTGATTTTTGAGATGAAAAATTCCTTTTTCACCAGTTCTTATATCCGTGTATTTGTATTTTTTAATGACAAGGGTAACCCGCAGCCGTTATCTTTTGGTGCACACAAAGTAAACCCCACTCCTATGCAATAGCTCACAAACCACGTAGGAGAAGTGACCCGCACTAGGAAAGTGATCCCGTGTTCTTTAGTCACCCTTTTTGTTGCCTATAATGAAATGAATTCTCCAGACTAGGCAAATACCATTCTAGGGGTTCAGAAATTTCACGGGGTGTTACATAATATTTAACATTGAAGAACTAATAAGATAATAGAAAAGTAATAATAATAATAATATATACTGATAGAAGAAACAAGACAATATTCCACTACGTATTAACTTATTAATTTCTCCTATATTCTAGAATTACATCTTCAATAAGATACAAATATATTATATTTTGTCTAATTACTTCAACGTGAAAAAAATGCCGTTTTCTACATACAACACATGCACATGAAAAGAATCGAATACATTATATTAGTCTTTTTTTAAAAAAATAAAAGTTCTTTTTCCTGTCTTTTTGTTGGAGGTAGACATCCTTTTTTTTATAGAAAATTATATTTAAAAAATTAAATATTCTATAATATTCGATAATGATATTGAAATAATACTGAATTTAACAATATCACATCATAATTATGATATACAACAATTGAGCAGAATTGTTTGGCGGACTTGTTAGCAAAGGAAGGAGCAAGAAGAAATGACTATACTAACTTGACTGTTTTTGTACTTCCTCCGATGTATGCTAACGATCAACTAGAAGCAGACACCGCAAATACTGCAGGAACTGTTTATGTTAGCCACACAAATATCAACATAATATGATTTTAGTAGTTCTTATTGCTTTCTTAAATTTCGTGCATATTTAAACTTTATCATATAAATTAAAGTGGAAGGAATATATTTGTGTTTCCAGATATTTGAACCTTTTTTTTTTATATATTAAAAAATCAGCTATCCTATTTGTTCCTTTTTAATTGTCATGTTACGCTTTTCAAGTGTCAATTTAATTAATTTTGCAAAATTAAATTAGATAACATAAATTTAATATTTAATAGACATTCAAATATGATACAAAAAGATTTATAGATTGCAAATATTTCATATCAACAGGATAGAAAAATATTCTTAAAAAGTTAATCAAAATTTATGTTATTTGATTTAAAATATAAAAAACTATGATAATTATAAAGAAACAGACGTACTAGTTCCTATGGGTCAAATGCAATGAAAAGTTACAAAAGTATGTTACTAAAACAATTAAGTGGTACTGATGACTCATAAAGACGATGAAAGATAAATAAATTATTAATTACTATAATAAATATATTGCAATTATTAATTACTTACAATGAATATATTTCATTTTAAAAGTATATTTTCGTGTAGCATTCCTTTTTTGGCTGGCTTAATACATCAAATTTTATTATTTTTTGAGGCATGATTGTAAGCTAAACATTTATTTTTTTCTTATAAAATTTAAAAAAGATATATATTAATGAAATCTTTCATGCCATATTAACCAAACATCGTATGATATTATCATTCACACTGATCTATTAAGAGGTTGATTGTAGTAGGTCTGATGACAAAAATAGATGTAATGCTTAAAGGAGGATTAGAAAAAAATTATTAGTTAAGACATAACATGAATTAATTATAAGAAAGAATTACGCGGATAAGGAAACATATAGACTCTGAATATGAAATTGTGATAATTTTGATTTCGCATTAACAATTTTTCACGTCCCAATACTTTGGATTGATCACGATAGGCTTTTATAAATTCCTTGTTAGATATCATAAAATTTTCATGACACAGAAACAAATCGAAAACGAAACAAAGATTTGACGGGAAGCAAAATAAAAATGGAAAACAAAATATAACGCGGAAAAATGACGCAAAGATTCGGGCTTTTAATATAGTATAAATAGATAGATATAGATATGTAATTTCCTCTTTCAAAGTTAAGGATAAATATGGATGATTTGCTAACAACGAAGAATATGAATTATTTAATCATCTAACAGATCGAAGACAACGATAAAATTAGTCCTCCCGTCTCATTTTAATTGAATTTGTGAGGTAATATTTATTTCGTCGAATTTGATTTTTATCCGTGAAAAAAATTATAAAGGAACTGTTCCCTTAATTCTTCTTCTTTTAGACCTATCTAATTCATCATTTTCTAGAATCAACCTGATCTCATAACATTCAATGCCCACGCCCCTATTATTCATCTCTGCCATAGACAACAGCGGAATCAACAAAACCCTAAGTCGCCTCCAAACGACATAGGTGACTTTCACCCTTATCGTTCATACAAAGGTACAAGACTAGTAAATCAAAATTTTTGTAGCCGAGATATGTTTAATTTCTTCAATTTATCAATTCCACTTTAGCAATTTTATTTCAAACTTGTATGATGTTTTATATCAAATTTATTTCAAAATTTTCTACATTCTTATTATTTCATTTTTTAAAATTTAATAATGTATTTTTTTTTAATTTTGGTTTTCTCTTGAATTTTGAAAAAGATAAAATAGTGGGAATTACCACTGTTACATTACGATCAGAGATATTGTGATTTTCAATACTATGATCGTACTAATATTGTTGTTTACCATCTTTTCACTTCTAAGTCAATCATTCTTCCTAATTTTAAATTTATGTATTCTATTGAAAAATTCTTCAATCAATCCAGATCTATTGAAAAATCCTTGATCAATCCAGATAATTCTGAGATCCCGGATATAATATCCAAGTTTTGTGAACAGATTTTGCTATACTAAAACATGTTAATGAAACTTGGAGTTAAATAAGAGATATTTGTTAAGTGGGTCTCTCCAAATGGAGGGCCCACATACAAGACAATTCAATTTGAATTGTGGTTGCCAAATTTGACAATCAAATTCGGCAGAATTGTGGTGCTTGGCTACCAACTTTTTTTTTCAAAAAAGATTGACTGCCACTTGCCAAATTACTCCTATATAAAAGAGTAATTTGTTCCTCAGAAATCATTCAGAAAAGAGAAAAAAAACATCCGATAGAGAGAAAAATACGGAGAGAGCCACAGAGAGAAAATGAGTATTTTTATTTTGTGAGGTATATCATAGATTATAAAATAAAATAGTCTGTGAAGAAAAATTAGAGTGTGTGCTTAGGAAATATTTTTTCCTAAAAAAAATAGTGAATTCACTATTTTTGGTATTTTTCTCAGAGAGCTTACTATTTATAATAGTAGGAGAAATTGTACACTTATGCCTACTATTTGTAATAGTAGAAGAAATACATTAGAAGTATTGTTTTGTGGACGTCGCCCAAAAGTTTTGGGTGAACCATGTTAAATTTTCTGGTGTATATTTTGCTTTATTTATTCCTCCTAAAATTTTATTGCTCACTCTGCTGCATGAGCCCCAACAAGTGGTATCAGAGCATGGTCTAGGTTCATGGCAATGGATGTAAAGACAAACAAAATTATCAATCCCAACAAGTGGTATCAAAGTCTGGTCTAGGTTCATGACAATGAAGGTTTTCAAAACAGTTTTGAAAATAAAAAATGGAAGCTTACCAAAAGCTCCTTTATCATTGCGAGAGGACACAAACTCTCAAAACTATATGTGATGTAAGCAAAGGTCTCTGATGTATCTATAAATGTGACGAAAAATGAAAATACCGCACGTTTATGGCATAAGAGACTTTGTCACGCTGGTGAAAAAGGGATGTCTAAATTGGTGAAAGATAAAGTTCTACCTGATTTAGATCAGGTATCATCGAAGAAATACGAAGATTGTCTAGTTAGGAAACAGAACAAAGTCTCTTTCCATAGTTCTCCACCTTGGAGAAAATTTGGCCAGGCAAGAATATTTCTCATAAACATTTACGAGTATTTGGGTGCAAAGCCTTTGTTCATGTTCCAAAGGATGAAAGGCAAAAGCTTGATGTCAAAACACCGCAGTGTGTGTTTATTGGCTATAGTCAAGATGAATTTGACTATAGGTTCTATGATCCAGTGCACAAGAAGTTGATTAGGAGTCGAGATGCTGTCTTTATTGAAGATCAAACTATTAAGGATATAAATAAAGCAGACAAAGAAGGCTTTACTCCTACAGATGATTCAACAAGCTTAAGGTTAATTCTCCAACAGAAGTATCGACTCAAGTTGAAGATGAGGTTCATGATACCATCCGCAAGATACAAATAATAAAGGTATTCTCCAGGAAGATGAACCAAAAGAAGAGAATATTGATAGTGGTCACACTCAACCGCCAATAGCTGGAGAGTCTCCAGTATCCTTAAGAAGATCTAGTAGAAATGTGCAGCCTTCTACTAGGTACCCAGTTGATCAGTGGATTACACTGACTGACGGGGGAGAACCGAAAAGCTTCAGTGAGGCAATAGACGATGAAAATAAGAAAAAATAGATGGAAGCCATGCAAGATAAAATGAAATCCTTGCATGAGAATAAAATGTTTGATCTCGTGAAGTTGTCTAATGGTAAAAGAGCGTTGAAGAATAAATGGGTGTTTAGAATCAAACATGCTCAACAAAATAAATTCTTGGCATGAGAATTACAAGAGAGAGAAGCACCAGGAAGCTTTGGATATCTCAAGAGAAGTACATTGAAAAAGTATTTCAAAGATTCAATATAGACAAGGCTAAAGCGGTTAGTTGTCCACTTGCTAATCACTTTAAATTGAGTTTCAGTAAGTGCCTTTCTACTGACAAGAAGAAGGAAGAAATGGCTAGAATACCATATGCCTCAGTAGTTGGGTGTTTGATGTATGCCATGGTGTGTACACGACCAGATATTGCTCACTCGGTTGGAGTAGTGGATCGTTTCCTTTCAAATCCTGGAAAGGAAAATTGGACAGTTGTTAAATGTATTCTCAGGTATCTTCGAGGTACATCCAAAATATGCTTATGTTTTGGAGAGGCAGAACCTGTGTTGGTTAGATACACAAATGCAGATTTAGCTGGCGATGTTGACTCAAGAAAGTCTACATCAGGATACCTGATTACATTTACAGGGGGAGTTGTGTCTTAGCAGTCGAAATCGCAAAAGTGTATTACATTGTCTTCTACAGAAGTAGAATTTATAGCAGCAACAGAAGCTTGCAAAGAGTTGTTATGGATGAAGGGATTTCTTAAAGAACTTAATGTCAAACAAAACAAGTTTGAGATGTTCTGTGACAATCAAAGTGCCATCCATCTTTGCAAGAATGTCTCATTTCATGCAAAGTCCAAACATATCGATGTAAGATATCGTTGGATAACTGATGCATTGGAGAAGAAGCTACTACAACTTCAAAAGATCCATACTGATGAAAATGGATTGGATATGATGACAAAGATTCTGCCAAGGGAGAAGTTCGAGTATTGTCGAACAGCTGCAGGAATGACAGAGCCCTCCATTTGTTGGGAGGGGGAGAATTGTTAAGTGGGTCCCTCCAAATGGAGGGCCCACATGCAAGACAATTCAATTTGAACTCTGGTTGCCAAATTTGGCAGAATTGTGGTGGTTGGCTGCCAAACTTTTTTTTCAAAAAAGGTTGGCTGCCACCTACCAAATTACTCCTATATAAAGGAGTAATTTGTTCCTCAGAAAATCATTCAGAAAAGAGAGAAAAATATCAGATAGAGAGAAAAATACGGAGAGAGCCACAGAGAGAAAGTGAGTATTTTTCTTCTATGAGGTATACCATAGACTAGTAAATAAAATAATCTATGAAGAAAAAAAAATTAGAGTGTGTGCTCACGAAATAGCGTGGGCTAAAACAAATAGTGATGTTGTTACTTATGAAGGTAATGTTTTATCTATGAATCACATTACATTAAAGTATATGGAGACGATTGCACCTTCTATTAGATATTAGAAGAAAGTATCTCGTAAAGAACATAGCTAACGAGTTATTAAGGGTTGAAATATCTCATTCACTTTATAATAAGTTATTGGATAAGATCTCTAGAATGGTTGCAAGCACGATCACATCTCAAAATTTGATATTTGAAGAATTGGACGAGTTGGGAAATGATGAATTTTTTTCTTATATGTTTAGTGTTCTATATCAATTTTGATTTCTAAATTTTGGCGAGAAATCGAATTTCATATACCATATGCACCATTATAAGTCACATATGAAGTCGTCGTATTATTGTTTGAACATTATTAACTTTCCGTACTTTCAAAGCTAACTTACAAGATATGGATAATTCTTACATCAAAATTATCGTCTTCTTTTTTTCATGTTTGAAAAGATAATATTTACTCTTTCTACTTATTAAGACATGTTTTGCATTTTGATAACCTAATTATTATTTATATTTATATTAGTATTAGAGATCGTATAGTTAGTATTGTTATAAACTTTCATTTTATATTAAAAAAAAGAAAAGACAAAGATAAAATAGCAGTTCTTATTTGAAATTCCGATGAAGGAAGAGAAAAGACAATGGTACTAGAAAATTGGGTATTACAAATGTTTTTGTGGTTAGTTTAATGTATGCTTAATCAATCATCTCTTAATTTTCAAAATCGTTCTTCATAATTTACATTTTCTATTAAGAGTATCTCTATTTTTTACTTGATACTATTTTCTTAAAAAAAAGATCGTCATACTCTAAGCTTCATATATTTTTATTGTTAGAGTTTGTTAAATTTGACTAAGTCGTTCTTAGTTATCAATGCTCGAGATAAATGTATATTATTATTTTTTAGACACAATACATAAATTGACCTTTTAATTTGGAGCAAAATTTTAAGTTGAAACTCAAATTTTTAAAGTGCACAAATAAGCACTTCAACTTGTCCGTTTTTTATCAAATAGACATAGTTGTCCAGTAGTTCATGTGCATGAGATATACTCGCTATGACGTAAATTTTATGTCCAATCTCGCTATGTCACGTCATAAACTTATTCCACTTATTTATATTTGTTAAAAAAAATGTTACATTATCTAACATTATTCCACCTATTTATAATTTTAAAAAAAAAAAGTAAAAGAAACATTTGGCCAAAATAAATTTATTTTACGAAAAACTTAAATTTTTTACTTCACCTCGAACCCTCATCCCCCTAGCCTCCCCCCATCCCCACTCCCACCCCCCATAAAAAAAATTAAAAAATTATTTTAAAAAAATTTCAAATTTTGTAGATTTAATTTTTTTTAACCACTTCGGACCCTCATCCCCCAGCCCCCACTCCATATAAAAAAATAAAAAAATTATTTTACGAAAAATTTAAATTTTTATAAGTTTTAATTTTTTACTCCACCTCAGGCCCTAACCCCCAACCTTTCGCCCAGCCCCACCCCAATACAAAAAAAAAAATTAAAACGTATTTACAAAAAATTCAAATTTTAAAAATTTTAACTTTTTACTCCACCTTCAGTCTTATCCACCCCCACCCCTAACCCCCTACTTTTACCCTTCCACCTTCTAAACAAGAATTTAAATATTTATTTTTAAAAAATATTTCAAATTATAAAATATTTTTTTTAATATAAAAAACTAGAAAAAAAAATTTGAAAATTAGTACTAGAAAAAAAAATTGTATTTTAATTTGAAAAATAATAGTTTATATATAAAGAGATGTAGAAGGGATAAAAATGATAATTCAGGACTTTTTTACCGTTGAAATTTTCACAAATATAGTATTCACACGTCCCCTTTCCATGTATGGCACGTGATTTACCATGCCAGCGTCTTATGCCTACTTAATAAAAATAGACATGTTGAAATGCCTATTTGAGCATTTTAAAAGTTAAAATTTCAACTTAAAATTTCGCTCCAATTTATGTATTGCGCTTATTTTTTAGTTCACAAGTATGAATAATCTAAAATTTGTTTATCTTATTTTTTGTTGAAGAAAAATGTTTGTTAATAATGACATTTCAATGCAAGTAAAGTGGAGTTTTAGCCAAAAAGGTATTCATATGGAGGAGGCCCCTTCCTCTCTTAAATCAAATCCTGGACGAAACACTATTTAGCCTTGGAATAATGCCTAGTTCCCTTGTCCTTAAGGGCGGTAATTATTAGCAATGTATCTCTTTGATCTGATATATCATATTTGTAACGATAATGGAAGCAAATACTCCCAAAATAATCTATTACAGTTTGTTGTCCTTTGCCAAATAGAGATGTAGGAATCCTGATCAATTAGTATGGATTATTAAATATCACAATTATTACTAGTAAGATTAAAATGTCTTGATCATTACAACACCAACAATGAAGGATAGACAATTATACAGAAACTTTGAAACAAAGACTCCATGAAACATACAAACATTTTTCTTAACAAACACTTGGTAGTCAATTAGTAAAAACACTCATAAATTAACCAGAGACCTTCACCTTCTTCTTCTTCTTCTTCTTCTCCTCTTCTTTCGGTACAGTCACAGTCAGCACTCCATTCTCCATCGCCGCCTTAATTTTCCCAGTTTTAACATTCTCCGGCAGCCTGAATCTCCTCAAAAACTTACCGCTGCTCCTCTCCATACAATGCCACTGCTCGTTCTTCTCCTCTTGCTCTCTGCTCCTCTCACCACTGATCTGTAATACTCTTCCTTCTTCCACTTCAACTTTCACTTCCTCTTTCTTGATCCCTGGAACATCCACTTTAAAGATATGAGCTTTTGGGGTTTCTTTCCAATCAATTCTTGCATTAGCAAAAGCAGAGGTTTCGAATGATGGGAAATTGGCGAGGGTGGTTGATGTTGGGAAGTCCAGAAAGGGATCCCATACATCCAGGGAAAATGGATCCAAGATGTTGCTCCTGCGGCCACTTGGAATCAATGACATTTTCGTTATTTTCTTTAAATTGAAAAAAAAAACAGAGCACTTGAAATTCCACGGAGTTTAATTTTTCTGATGACTTGTTGATGGCGAAAGTGGAAAGTTGCAGTGCTATTTATAAGGAAAATTCACTTCAGGTGTAATCTAGGATGTTCTTCACTTAAACTGAGGATTCCAGAAAATTCTGGGGAAATTTGGAGGAACAAAAAATGTCAACTATTATTTTAAAAAAACAAAAAATAGGAAAACGGGTCAAAAATGAAGATGTATAAAAATATCTTTGGAGATATTCTTCTCGTCCGTCATTTGATCCAAAAATATTTAATGAGTAAATGTGTTTATTATTATTTAACAAATTTATAATGTCATTTTCAAAGATAAATGTATTCAAATTTTTTTTCTAATGGTGATGTTTAATTAAAAAATATTATCCTACTTTCTTTACAAAAATTTAAGAAATAAAAAATATTTTTTATTTATTGAAAAATTACCATTATATAAATAAAAATTAATAATAGGATTAATATGAGTGCATAAAATAATTTTTATGAGATTTCGATCAAAATATTAGTACTTCTTAAGAATCATCTTTCAAAATCACATTAATTAATAAATAAATAAAAATTAACTTTTTAAAATCTTATCTTAACAATTAAAATAGAATAACTTTATATACATTTTTTAACTAACAATATTCTACTTTTTTTAAATTGCAATAGAATGAATATTTTCTAACTAAAAAATTGTGTTTAAAAAATGAATATTTATTTCGAAAATGCATTTTTAATCTGCTAAGTAAAAATAGAAATATTTTTAAAATAAACTATCATTGATAAAAATATTTTTATAGTTAAAAAAATGATTCAATTATGCTTCTACTCATTTAATGAATTCTACCTCTATAGGAGCACATGAATTGGTCAAAGGATACTCCCAGAAAAGATTGTCACCTAGATGTTTGATTAAGATCGACATCAAAAAAGCTCGACTTCTTTCGAAAATGATTTTGATAGAATATAATTTTTCAATAAAATTTGTTAATCCTATAGTGGAGCATGTTACTAAAGTATAATATTCGATGAATGGAAGTTTTACTATAAAATTTTAGGCAAAAATATATCTACGATAAGGTGATTTTATGTCCCTATGCTTATTTATTTTAGCAATGAAGTACCTTAATAGATTTGTGAAGCAACGTCAATGTAATCCAGACTTGTAACTTTCATTCTAAGTGTAGAAAGATGAGCTTGGTATATGTTTGTTTTGCCGATGATCTTCTGGTGTTCTGCAGGGCTAATAAAACTTCTACTTAACTATAATACAAGTGTTCAACCATTTCTTTGAGGTTTTTGGACTACACGATAATATGAAAAAAAGATTCTCTATATATAATAGGGGTTCTCAAGAATTGAAAAATCAAATCCTGGACGAAACACTATTTAGCCTTGGAATAATGCCTAGTTCCCTTGTCCTTAAGGGCGGTAATTATTAGCAATGTATGTCTTTAATGAAAAAGATGACTCAAGAACTAAATGTTGGACAACAAAGTTTTTCTCTTACAGTAGTTGAATTCAGTTGATCAAAAGTGTATTACTCGAGATACCGAGTTACTGGGCTCAAAGAGAGTGATCCAATTATTCACTAGTATTTGTTAAATATTTTTATTGACAAGGAACGTTGAGAAATCTAAAAGAGCTTTGATGGCTTAAAAATATTATATAAGCCTAAATCTGTAGGTTGATTGAGATTAATAGACTAATATCTATAGAATAAAACAATAATATTATTGGTTGTAGCTCTGAAGAAAGATAACATGCGAGTTTGATGGACTCACAAAAATAAATTCCTAGATGAAATATCAATTCTTAAACAAGCGTGTTGGTTTGTTAGAAAGATCTTTCAGGCTCGACAAAGGCATATAAATATGGATACGTTTAAAGAATTGCAAAAGTATACACATCATGAGTTGTTCAGCATAAAAAAAATATATAAATCAATCCATTAATAATTTTGCCAAAGTTCTCTGGAAGTTTTTCACACTTGAAAAAGATATGTTGTCTAGACATTAATTCATTTTGTGACTCGTTATCCATCAAATCTCGCTACAATTGAAAGACTAAGCAAATAAGATATACCTATTTTTGTTGACTACATATTGTGTAATGCAGGATCAACAGAGTTATTTTTTTCATCTATTTTTTTTAATATAAATACTCCATCAAAATATAAGACTCACTTTTGACGTGAATAAAAAAAGCCTAGACAAATAAAAAATTTTAAAAATGAATTACAATAATTATCGAGAAAAGTCCATAAAAGTGAACCAAATACTGAAATTTTGAAATGATTATACACAACAAGTATCTACATTTGGAATGAGAGAAACTCAAAACATTTCTTCCAATATTACAAAAGATTGAAGGAAATTTAAATCGCATACCAAAGCACAATTCCCTTCAAAATAGGAGCTAATTCTTAATTTTTTAGGTGATTATCCTATTTAAGTAATCTTTACAAAAAAACTTATAAATAGTTAACTATGAGAATTAATTCTATATTTTATAAATTGATTGAATGAAAATTTTATAGAGTGAAAATAAAATACAATACATTGGTGTATAATATTATACCAAATTATTCTTTAAATTAAATTAAGATCAAAGTATCCTTTCTCTGAATATATCTAAGATTTTTACCAAATTATTCTTAATTTAATACATGTTAAATTCAAACTTTTTGGTGTAGGAATATATTTGAAAATGAATTAAGGTTACGAAAACTCCTTTAAATTGTATGTATATATGTGTATTTGATTCAACTATACTTCCTTGAACAAGCAAAACTCAGAGAGAAGTGAAAATCTTACAAAATGAATTTGAAACAACACTCACAATTATTATATTAAAAATCTCTTGATAATTACAAGAAGATAACTACGTAGACATGTAGATTTAGAAGAAAAAGATTTACAATAAAATACATGCATACATTATTATTAGATGAGAGGACTTTCAACAAACACTTGCTACTCATTAAATTTTAACCAGAGATGTCAATAGCCTTCACCTCAGCCTTCTTCTCATCCTCCTCCTTCGGTACAGTCACCGTCAGCACTCCGTTCTCCATCGCCGCCTTAATTTCACCCATTTTAACATTCTCCGGCAGCCTGAATCTCCTCAAAAACTTACCGCTGCTCCTCTCCATACGGTGCCACTGATCGTTCTTCTCCTCTTGCTCTCTGCTCCTCTCACCGCTGATCTGTAACACTCCTCCTTCTTCCACTTCAACTTTCACTTCCTCTTTCTTGATCCCCGGAACATCCACTTTGAAGATATGGGCTTCTGGGGTTTCTTTCCAGTCGATTCTTGCATTAGCAAAAGCAGAGGTTTCTGATGATGGGAGATTGGCGAGGGTGGTTGATGTTGGGAAGTCCAGAAAGGGATCCCATACGTCGAGGGAAAATGGGTCGAAGATGTTGCTCCTACGGCCACCGAAAAAGCTTGGAATCAATGACATCTTTGTATTTGTAGAAAACAGAGTACTTGAAATTGAAGTTTGATTTGTCTGATGACTTCTTGTTGCTTATTATGATGATTGATGAAAGAGGAAAGGAGCGTTATTTATAAAGGAAATTGTGCAATTCGAGTGTAATCCAGGATGTTCTCAATTTTTGACAGGGCCAAAGGAATTGCTAGAAAATTCCAAAGAAATATCTTTAGTACCCTTTCTGCTTTCTATCTCGAACACACTGGAAATTGTGGAAATTTTGTCGGTTATTTAACTTTGACATAAATTTAAATAGTAAGTAATAAATTTTGAATCATTTGGATAAGATATATATAAAGAGAATAAATTAGAACAAATTGTACCTAATTTTATCTCATATATTACAAGATATATGTATTTGTGTAATACGTATGATCCTAGATGAAAATAGTCCAAAATAAGAAAAAATGAGTTAGGCAGATCAGGTTCACGTCGCAGACGTAGGTAATGATCAAAGGAGTCTGCATCAGTGTAGATAATCTTGTGTCAAAAATCACTATTGAAATTTTACGAAAAGAATTAGACCGTGAGGAAACCACCGCTATTCCACCTTTGGCCAAATTTTTAGCTCATCTTCAATTTTAACGACGGACATCCCCATCTTTTTTTCACCCTTCTTAAATTTAATTGATTGTATTTTAAGGCCAGAATTAATCTCATATTAGTATCAAAACATAGTTTTCCTCTCATTAATGCTCTAAGACTTTGAGAAGAGGAGTTGAAGGAGAAAAGAAGGGGCTAAGGTTCAAGAGAATCAAGTTAAATTTTCAACTTTTGAGTGTCCAATCTTGATTTCAGATATATAAGACTAATCTAAACATTGAATTGAGTGTCCAATCTTGATTGTAAATGCCTTAAATAGAAATGAGTCACACGTGAATTGAGTTTGAGTAGTAACTGAAGGTTATCCTATTTTAAAGATAAGCATTTTAAGTATAAATTAATGTTTTCTTTTTCTGAAAAAAATAAAGATTGTTCGAAAAAATGTGAGTGAATTGAAAGTATGAGATAATTGACAGAATTGAGAGTTAATATGATTATTGAATTAATAAGAGTCAAATGAAACTATATGAATGATTGAATTACATTGATGGATGAGTTTATACTCAAATCTATAAACTACGTAGTCAGTGTATGATGGAAGTTATGTCTTTTAATTAAGTCCCAAAAGGTAATTTTGATTGATTGTGGATTCAATGACGGTGATTGTCCCTTACCTTGGCAAAGTATTAAGCAGATTGTGGCAACAATATCGCTTCATCATATAATCACTAACTCATAGGTGATAATTATTGATTAGAGAAACTCGCAAATGTTGCATAATGATGTTTGGCATAAGTTAAATGAACTGCGTATAGTTGAGTCCCTTACTTAACAAGCATGATTATATCTTTGAACTTAGTAGTTATCTGAGTTGAGTACGTTGAGTTTGCCTTATTTTCTAGCTATTTTTATATACCGTATATTTCATCTAGTAAGTCATTTGGTGCTACATCGTTTTGTGATATAAATACAAGTGTTAGGAATCTTTAACATGCACATCATCAAAAATCGATCAATCCCTGTGTTTAGTGAGTCATTCTTGCATCTGGAGAAGCTCATTTCATTTAATACCTTCCTTGGTTTATTTGAGTAAGACATTTTGAAGTAGTAATGGACCTGTCTCTGACACTTTTTAGTATTTGATAGGGATAGAGGCTTCACAAATAATGACGTATATAATTTATTTTCTTATGATGTGCAGTTGATTAAGATTGTTATTTAAATTATACCTCTGTGGAGTTTCTATTTTGATTTAGCTACCCACTTAATGTCTTTTATACTCTTAAATCGAGTCCTCTATTGTTTGATTAAATGGGTGATTAGGCCAAATAATTGACTTGAAAATCAGAAATGATCTTTTAATACTGGTCACACCTAAGATATCCTCCCGAGGAGTGACAATTTAATTGTTAATTAACAAGCTAATTATCTTGTCTTATGGATACATCTTATTTCCAAACCATTCTTATCATCCTATCTTTTATAATAAATATAATATTCCTATAATTTATTATTTTTTTAAAAAAAGAAAAGAACCTTACTCCTTAGAAGACCTTAGATTTCTCTCGAGAGAAGATGTAACTACCCAAGAGTGGCCACGTTAGAAAAACCAACATAAAAAATGTAGAAGCCCCTCGAAATTTCATTTGCCCATCCCAAGAAAATCCCTATAAATATTGCCACATACTTGATCAACAATGCCAAGTACAAAACATTCCAACAGAACAAAGTGATTCAATTTGATTGCTTCTTATTTACTTCACACATTTCAACTTCAAAAATGGCTCTAATTCCTCAATTGCTCGAAAATATTTTGCAACCCCTTAGCCTAATTGACTCAAACAATGATGAAACCTCTAAATATGTTAATCCACGTGTCGATTGGAAAGAAACTCAACTAGCTCATGTCTTCAAAGTTGATCTTCCAGGATTAAACAAAGAGGAAATTAAAGTGGAAGTTGAAGAAGGAAGGGTATTGCAAATTAGTGGTGAGATTAAGGGTGCTAATCATGTTAATAAAGAAGATAGTACTAAAAAGGAGAATGAGACGTGGAGACGCGTCGAGAGGCCACGTGGCAAGTTTTGTAGAAGGTTTTGGTTACCTGAAAATGCTAAGATTGATGAGGTGAAGGCTAGCATGGAGAATGGGGTTCTTACTGTCACAATTCCTAAGCAGGAGATTAAGAAACCTGAGGTTAAGACCATTGAGATTAATTAGTGGCTAATTATCTAATTAATGTTTTCTGTTGTCTGTGTTTAATAATTGGGCATGAGTTTTGAGTGGTATTTTGTTATTTTTTTATTGTGGTTTAATTTGAGATGTGAGTATTTGGTAATGTTGCAAGTGCTATGCAATTAATAAGCAATAATAAAAGTTGGTTGTTTGTGAAATATCAATTTGTATTGTGAGTTTTACTATTTGATTTATTCTGTGTCTTCATTTCCTAAGACATTAATGTTGTTTACGCTAGTTGTTAATACCATATTTCTAGTAAAATATATTTTGATGTTGAGTAACACTCGGCGAAAAAATTAAAATTATTTTTAAAATTGATCTTGTGCATAACGATGCTTCATTCACAAATTTGAGATCGAATTGGTAATTAGTATAAAAAATTGAGTCGAAAAATGGTGTCGATTCAATTTTAATGTGAAAAAATGTAAATTATTTTTTTCAAAAGAAAAAATAAAAAAAATAGTGAGCTTGTTGCGAAATTTGTTTTTTTTTTTTAAATTTAACAAAGGATTGAAAATTTGCGAAAAATTGAATTTCAACACTGGTGGGCGACACACACCAATATAAAAATGGACTTTTTTCTGCTTTTAATTGAGAAGGATAATTTTGACCTTTTTCACACTCCATAATCTTAAATTAATTGATTTTAAGTTTAAATTAAGTCCTAAATGCTTATTTCATCCATTCATACGTTCAAAACAAGAAAATTCTCTCCGAAAATTCATGCCCAAGAAGAATCAAGATCGTAATAGGGTTCAAGAATTCCTTCCAATTCTTTAAGAATTCTTTCTCAGGTATGTAAGACCACCCTAAAACTATTATTTTGAGAATATTTTAGAAATTTTAAGTTGGTTTTCAATCAAAAACTTTCAAGTTTTAATTGAGGTTAAATTCATGTAAATTTTATGAAGTATGTTAATTTCCATGGTACGTATAGATTCTTGACGAATATTTGATTCTTGATTTCTATATTATTTAATTCAAGTATTGTTATCAAAGTTATACTTAGGTATGAATTAGATTCATCGTTGTTGAAGTTTCTTGAAAATCTCGTTACTATTTCAAGAAAATAAAGACCAATATGAGTACCTTTTAAGCTAAGTTTTAAGAAGTATTTCAAGCTTGATATTTGAAAGATAATTGAATAATAAATGTATGTTTTGAGATACTTATAACAATAGTATTTTCAGATAGAGACAAGTTTAAGACAAGTTGAGAAAAGTTATAGCTAGGATAAGTCCCCAAAAGATATTTCTTATTAGCCACTGAGATAGCCCGGTTTTGGAATGAATCCACTCCCCTAGTTTTTCGTTTCCTACCCAGGCAACGTACGAGACGGCTCTGCCAGCATGGGCAAGAGGTTGTATCATCACGAAGCTCATAGTGATGGTTGTCGGTTAGATAAAATTCCCAAAAAAATAAAGTAGATAATTTTACATACTGAGATTTAGTATTTCTTTCTTAAAGTATTTCTCTATTTATGATGCATATTTAGTTGAGTTGAGCCAAGTACAGAGCTAAATTTTGAGAACCATATTTTACATATATTTTAGCTATGCTTACTTATGCGTTAACGTAAGTGTTTCTTTTATGTTGAGTCGCACTTTTGACAAATTTAAGAATGTACATATATTTCATATGTCGATATGTTTTGTTAGTTAAGCTATCTCCAGGTGTAGTTTTAAAGTAAGTATTCTATCTTCAATACTTTTTGGCCATCTTACATACCATATATTTCACGTATTGACGTCTTTGGCGCTGCATCGTATCATGATGCAGGTGCAGGTGTCTTGGTTAGCAGATGCTTAGTAGGACAGTCCCCATCAGCAGTCGATGAGACCTCTTAGCATCCAGAGAGCTCAGGAGTTCCATTTAAACTGTATTCATTGTTGTTAAGGTACCCATGAGCCTTATACGATGTCTTATTTCAGAGTCAGTACTTTAGAAGCTTCGTAGACTAGAAAGATAATGTATCAAGTTATTTCTTTGAAAGATTTTTAGTCAAGTTGTATACTTTACTATTTTATTTTAAGTTTCATAAATTTTGAGCCTAATTCTAGCCCATTTCAGTATTATTGTCTTCCGCTGAGTAAGTTAGTTAGGCCAAGTGGTTCGCTTAGGACCAAAATTATTTTTTGAGCGCGATCACATTCAGGGTGTAGGTTCAGGGCGTGACAAGTTGGTTTACATTCACATATTATTTTAGAAATAAATATTTGATCAAATTACCGTTTTCATACAAGAAAACGAAAAACTGTGCGGAATATTTGAACACCTTGGACTTGGAGAACCAATTTCACTCATTGAAATTTGGGTCAAAAATCTTTACATATAGTCAGTTAAAAATATCTTAATTATGCCTCATAGCTATAGTTTGGGTAATTGTATTTCCTAACTATAGTTATTGCAGTATTTGTATAATTCACGCAATATTTATATATGTTTGTATAATTCATACAACATTTGTATATATTTTATAATTCTCTATATAATTTACAGTTTTTGTATAATATTTGTATATTTCGCTATACAATTTGTATAATTCTCTATTCAATTCACAATGTTTGTATATTTTCATTATACAATTTGATTTACGCACGATATTTGTATAAATTACGTGAATTATATAAAATTTAAACTGTAATTATAGCTAAATGTTTGTTGAGAGTCATAATTAATTCAAACTACAATTATACTAGCTAATTAACTAATATATATTTATTTATCCACGTAACTTTTTCATCAATTAATCAGATGACATGCCCCATACTAATAAATTAAGAATTTGACCGACCAATAAACAGAGTAAAAAATAACATACCAAAGGACCTTGAAAATGGATTATTTGAACTTCTCACTCCCGTTTATAGGCAAACCTTTATGATCAAACGTCAAAAGTTATTGAACTTGAAGTTTCACAATGGGCATGTTGTTTTGGCCCAAGAATAAGTTTAGCAATTGAAGCATAAAAAAGTTGCCATTGTATAGTAATATCAAACAAAAACCAATTAAAGTTTTCTCCCCTGCCATAATATATCATGTGTGTATATCGTTAAATGTATACACATATTTCACGAATGTACAAGATATACATGATATTTCATTCTTCCATCCAACGCCATCGTCAGAAGTCATCTCCACCATCTTCATCAAATAGAAAAGCCCATTTTATGTCACAAAGAAAAGAGAAGTAAAGTTTCAAGAAATCAAAAAAACAAAATTAGATATAGGATTGTCACAAACCACCATGACAATGTATATCAGGTTATATGCCATATATAGCAGTGTTATCACACATATTTTTATGAGTATTCACTTGTACATATATGAGGTCAAGTTCAAAAATGACTCTAGGATTGTCTTAATTATTTTTCTATCGTAATGATTTTATATCACGATATAAAATTGCATATTCAAACGTCTAAGACAGTACTAAACCTGCTCAATTGATCAAAAAACTATGTTTTATAAACAAAAGTTAAAACTTAAGATATATTGCCTATAGACAAAAAATCAATTTTTTTGCAATTTATCCAAATTAACTCTCTCTTGGTTGAAAGGAAGTCTTATGGATCCAACAAAGTAAAGAGTCCAATGTTATTTGAGTATCCAATTCTCCAATCGATTGACCTGCAATAATACGAAAAGCTTTCTCAATTTAATCACATAATCGACAAATTCAAGATGTACTCCTACACAAGGCAGGCATTCATGATAGACGATAAACGTGTTCAATATATTGATCACAAGTACGTCTTAAAGGCAAACACTAAAACTTATGCATGATGGGCAATACAAATTGAAATATACATAGATCGAATCGTTTTTAATCTCTAATTATAAATCTAAATATCAATTCTAATGGTGTTTTATTCAATCAATCTCTTACTCTTTAGCCTTAGATTCTAAACAACAAGTTCTTTAACACGACTCCGGATATGACGATTACAACTGTCCGTTCGTTGGACTATAAAATGCCTTCAGTACTCCTAGGAATTTATAGGTTAATTCATCGTCGTTGTTTTAGAAGCAAAGAGTCTAACCATTTACTAAGAGTATATAATTTAAACATAAAACAGCATAAAAACATAAAAAATGATTGTAATAACAAACATAATTTACATAAGGGGATAAACACAAGGACTTACATAGTTTATAACTTATATATATGTGTATATATATAAAATATCATCCTTTCTACCCAAAAAAAAAAATAACTCTATCCATTTATTTTTAGTTATTATGATTTTCTTTTTGAGAGTCAAACGGTATGGTTCAACTTGCTAGTAATATTGTCCCCTTTGGACCTATGCCCGCGCGGATTTAAAATGCATCACTTCACTAGTAAGTAAGGATTACTTATATATACCTAAATCTCTTTTGTACTTTGTCGGTGTGGATCTTTTTATCTTAAGTTTGGTGGTTACGTACACCCTTTTTATGGATTTTAGAGTCCTCGCTGAGATTTGCCTCACCACATAGAATTTGTCTAGACTCAATACTGAGGTTTGTCTCATCACATGAAATTTGCCTAGACTCAGCACTGAGATTTGTCCCGCTTTATCGAAATTGGCCTAAATTTAGTTGAACTCTTGTCCACATCGACAAGGCTAACACATGAATGATTCTAATACCATTTGTAATGGCATAACTTTCTAGTGATATTATTTGTATTGGATCTATTGTCACTAGCGATGAGATCGTTATACGAACGATATAAATTTTGACTAACATTTTAATATATATTTTTTTATCATATTAATATAAAAAATATTAAAATTTATAATATGTATAATTTTTGAATTGTTATATATACTTATTTGAAAATATTAAATTTATATAATATAATTAAACTTTAAGAATTAGTTAAATTAATTTTTCAAAACGAGTGACACTAAAAAGTGACAAAGGAAGTTTTAGATAAAGCAGTATATAATAAATGTTTGTAATTCAAGTTGTTTTCTTTTTTAATTTCAAATGAAAATTAGGTCTGGTCAAACCAAACAATTCTCACCCACTTTTGTTACTATTATTTTCTTATAGACAAAGTCCAATGTGCATTAATTACTCCATGCAGCTATAAACCTATGCTACGTTTGTTACTTTATTTATAAATTTCACAAATCATGGGGATTAAGCTAAGCTTCACCATGAATTATTCTTTAAAGCTGCCTAGAGGATTTTTAGCAAATTCTATGTATGTGTAAAAAGCTAAGTATCTAAATTTCATGATTACACATGCTTCACCCTCAAGCAAACAATATTCAACCATTCCAATTGTATATAAATGAATTCTCATAAAAGACTCAAACTACTCATTCCAATTTCATCTTTCCAAATCAGAAGTTTGTGGATACACCGTGTTTTTATTCTCGTATTAGAGTATGATTAAATCTGATTTGTTATCGAAAAGTATCTTTCTTAAGCATTTTTTAACAAATGTGGTTACATATTCGGAATGTGAACCTAAAATTTTCGATTAAAAATTTAAAAGTACTCACATTATTAATTATTTCATACATACATATGTAGAACCCAATTGAAATCTCTTATTACAAATGCTAGAATATATACCATTCCACTGTAATCGGGGGCAGAGCCACCCTTGACCTAGGGGTGTCAAGCAACACCCTTTTGTTGAAAAATTATATCGTATATATAGGTTAAATTTTAATTTTAATAAATACTTATACAAATATTGACACTTTTTGACACAAGCTAAATGTTTAATTTAGTGGTTAAGAGATTACAAAAAGTACTTAAAATCATGTGTTATATTTTTTATAGCAATATATATTTTTTTATTTAATATTTTTTATTAAAAAATTTAGCTCCGTCACTGAGAATAACCTTTACGCATTTAATATGGAACACGAATGCATTACAAGATTGGGATCATTTTAAAAACAAGAAAAAGCAAAAAGAGATGATATCTAAAAATAATGATGAATTATTTCACACTAACAGGCGTGCCACATTCTTTTCTCATCATTTTCTTTTTCTTCCTTTTTACTCCCTTTTTTTTTCCTTTAATTTTTATATCCACCACCTATGTGAAGCTTAATTAGCCAACTTTAGTTGGCTTTACTTTATAAATTATTATCACTTGTGGCATTTTGGAATTTTTTAAAATTTTATTTTATGTCCAACTTAGCTTTCTGATGTGAAAAGCCAATAAGAAATTATTTATTCCTTAGCATTACATTTGATTGGTCAATTAGAGGTGATTTTTTTATTTTTTAAATATTATACACTCCTTTTCTAAAACTAACAAAAACGATCTTATCATACTTCTTGATGAATAGAATTTGGAAAATTCTTCCCTTATGTTCTACTTGTTTCTAAAAATAAAGAGGGACAAGAAGGAGCAGCATAGAGAATTGATCAAGTCATTAGGTCTATAACGATTTGAAGATTGCGGGTTCAAATTATTTTTCTGTTAAACCTAGAGGTTATTGATGCTTTTGTTTGTCATACTTTCTTTATTCCATATTAATTGAATCTGTGAGATAATATGAACGTAATAAGAAAAACATTCAAGTACATAATTTGAACCATAATTTCATTATTACCTTTTATGAAATCATAAATATAATTTTATAAGTAATGTAATTTATCTCTTGGAAAAGAAACTTCAATAAATGAAAGGTCAAATATGAAAAAAAATTCAAACATTTATCTTAAACATGGGCCAATTCAATTATTTTCAACAATAAATAAAGAGCTTTAAAAAATCACTTAATATAGAATAGAAGAAATTGGTAATGCCAGTAAAATTATCAAAATACCCCTAGAGGAGAGATGTATGTATAACGCGTCTTCCCATGCTTTAATGGCAAATTTGAGGCCGGATATGCGATTCGCATGAAAAATTAAGCGGGGAAGTGGTCTCGGTTGATTTATAGAGCAACCGGATCAAAAGATAATTTTTCGATCTAAAAACGCAAAACAGTGAAGGTGCGTGACAGGTAGGGGTGCTCACGGGTCAGTTTGGGTTGGTTATTGGTTAAAACCAAAATTAAATCAAAGCAAATTAATTTGATTTTTAAATTCTCAAAACCAACCCTTACCCAATTATAATATACATTTATCGGTTTGGTGGTTATCGGTTTCGATTTGGTTTAGTTCAGTTATTCGGTTATTAACCATACACAAAAATAAAAGCAATGATACCTTTAAAATAGAGAAAAAGTGACAACGATCCATTCAAAATGAAAAATTGTTAGAACGATTGATATTATAAAACTTTCAATTATTAAATTTCGTATGAGAGAAGTCTTAACATTCACAATTTTTGCATTGAAGGAAGAGATAGTGACATTCTAGTCTCACTAAGAATTGTCATAAACATTCATATACATTAAATCAATAAGATAAATGTTCTTATCTTGAACATTTAAACTTTCATAAGTAGATTAAATAATAAAAATTATTTTTATAAATAATGTATTATGTATAAAATATATGAATATAATTTATCGATTTGGTTTGGTTATTTCTTCAATTTTTCTGAACAAATTCAAACCCAAATCACACACTATCGATTTTTGAAAAACTAAAACCAAACCCAAATAAAATTGGTTTATTTAATCGATTTGGTTCGTTTCTTTGGTTTGGATCGATTTTTATCCAAACCATGAACACCCCTAGCGACAGGTGTGCGACGCGCACCTGCCATAGACCAATACTTAATTTTGTTACACAAATTTTCTATGGGATTGGAAAGCTCGTTCGGATAATTGTTGGCGAAAATCATCCAAAATACACAGGGTCCGTATCGCGGACCCTATGTCCCGAGACGAAACTTTTTTCTTAATTTCGTGAGGAGCATTCTAGACTTTTTTTCAACCCCTTCTAAACTCAAAGCACGGTCTAAATGGGTCATTTTGAGTGTAAAAAGGGGTTTTAAACCCCATTCTAAGCCCTTTCTAGGTTCTTGAAAAAGACTAGAGCTAGAGAGAAAAGAAGAGGAGTGAGAAATTGAGTAGCTCGAGGAGAATTCTTGAGGTTCATCGTCAAAAGTTTCACATTAGGTATGTAAGGCTAAACTAAAGCATGAGATTATTCTCCCATGTGCCCCCCATTGATGGTAATAAAGGAGTTGAGAGATCATGAGTCCCTCATACATGTTTCTTGATTATTTTCTTGAAAATTATATCTATTACATGTATTTTCATAAGTTGATGATCATCATAAACTTATTTTCTTGAATTGAATACTTTCCATGAGACATTGTATAAACTCTATATGATATTTGTGAAAGCATGCATGAATGAACCTAGGGATGAAGTTTAGAGCCTTGACTTAAGTATGTTGATTGAAAATCTTGATGTGAGTATAAGGTTGAGTTAATTGAGCTTGATGATTATATGAGTGTTCAAAATTGAATTCTTGAGTTCTGTCTAAATGACTTTTTCTTAATAATGATCTAAGTCTTTGAGTTCTTAAATAAGAATTGAGTTAATTGAGATGAGTTAAAGTCCCTGAAATAATAGAGGGCCCTTGAGTTTGCGTTAATGAGATGATGAGAATTTCCATGAGATTGATTGAGTTGATGAGTGCCTCCATGAGGCTAATTGAGATTAGGAAGAGTCTTATGAGCATTGAGTCTTGGAAGGAGTATTGAGCACCAAAATAGGTAAGAGTGAGTCTCACTCGCACTCATTAATTAACTATGTCGCCAAGCGTAGGAGGGGATTGAACTATTACATCACATGGTCCCAGCTCGAG
>DF363590.1:0-18872 GCA_000787875.1 Solanum virginianum
GTTCGATTTGCGGTTTGGTTTGGGTTTCGGTTTGGTTTTGCTCACCCCTAGAGATAAGGGGTACTTCTGAGTTTCTGTTATCTATCGGGAGTTCAGTTCAGCGTCACAAATTTTTTTGTTTTCATGCCGGAGAGTTCTTAACAATATTTATGTTCTGAAAGAGTACGGAGAAAAAATATTTTTTTCTTACTTGACCGGATTAAAAAGAAACTTTGGGATTACTGAATCACAGATAAAAAAATAAAAATAAACATATAAAACAACGGAGCCGTCATAGTATTTTTGAACTACTCCGAAAGGAAGGATGACAATTTGATTATTTACCCTTTTTTGCTGATTGGTTTCATTATCATAAAGCGGCGCCAAAATTGGCTTGGTTTCAAGATGTGGAATTGATTTTATACATTGAAAAAAATGTGTTTTGTTATTAATAGACTAAAAAGAGGAAAAGAATAACTGAAAGAAAGATAATCAATTAGTTATTCATGGAAGTGTAAATGAACTTAGGCTATTTAGTGCATTTTTTGGAGAGTCTGCATAGTTAAAGGAGGTTTTTGATCATTGCTTCATATATCTTGCAACAACATTGACAACCATCCCTCACTTCTGAAGAAGAGAGAAGAAGAGAAAAAAGAAAAAGTTACATCGTCATAAAAACTAAACTTGTTATATTTAGGATGAATATGGGTATATGACAAAACTTGATCTCACAGAGAATATGACCTTAGATAGAAAAGAGTGGAAGTTGCAAATTAAAGTAGTAGACTAATAGTTTATTAGGGTTATGTTGATGTCTGACCTTGGGGTATAGTAGGGTAGTAGGATTAGTCATGTCTTTATATTTTGTGTTGTCATTATCCATCTTACATATGTTAATTTTATCGTATTTACATACTATCATGTGCTTTTCATTATTAGTTATTCTTCCTTTTTTTGTTTTTGTTTCTTTCCCTTTTCCCTTTTTCTTCATATCTAGTTTATCCTGCTTATGGGTTTTTGTGACGAGGGTTCCCGGTAAACAACCTCTTTACCTCCGTGAGAAAGTGATAAGGCCTGCATACATTTCACCTTCTTTAAACCACACTTGTGGGATTCCAGTGGATATGTTGCTGTTGTTATGAATGTATTAGTGTGTCCGCTCCTGTACTCCTCTCCCGCTTTCTTTCTTGTTTTCTATTTAATCTCTGTGTTTAGATAATAGCTCATTGTGCCTTATTTTGTGTCAGGAAATAAATTATCACTTATCAATAAAATATGAAATGTATATAAATAGAGAGGATGTGGAAATATTAGAAAATGGAAAAACACACAAACGCTGAATAAGACCTTCGACAAGACAAATATAATTTTGCTTTCTGCTGAAAGTAAAAATTTCTAACATTGAGCAACTAAAGAATCCTAGCTTAAGCAATTTCAGAAGTAAAATAACTTTGAAGCACTTTTAAGGTGTTTGGATAAAATTAAAAAGTAATTTAAAGTATATGAACAAGAAGAAAATAGTCCTAGCACATCAAATATGTATTCCTTTCGAAAAAAATATGGTCAAAAGGTTACAAGTTACGAACCCAATTTTTTCTTTTTAAAGAGTACGGACATCTAAAGTTCTTCCAATGAAATGAAGAGTCATTTTTCAGGTTTTTCTTAATAAGGATGTTGTTGCTGCTCCTGGTAATTACAATGTAGAAGCTACTCCATCTTGTTTTTCTTTTTTATATCAGCAAAAGTGGAACAAAAATGTTGCAAAATTGGATACCCGTCGAGCAGGGACGAAAGTCGGCCTTAGTGATCCGACGGTGCCGAGTGGAAGGGCCGTCGCTCAACGGAAAACAACTTCAAAAGTAGACCATATATTGGAGTAAAATTAATTGACAATTGATTACCAAACAACATTTTAATGTTTATCACTAATAACAACACCACATAAGTGAATTTATGACTTTGGTGGTTGAAAATTTTAAGCAACAAATTATCTTTTTAATTCATTTTTATTTGTCTAAGATTGACTTGGTACACTACTTAAGAAACAACAAATAAGATAACATTTGACTATATCACATTTTGTCTTTCTGGAAAAATGGCTATTTACATTTTTCTAGTTTTAGTTTCCAATCAAAACTCAATGTTCCTGAATCTCCTCCTATTTTGAAATGAAGAGCTGCAGTGTTCAACAGAGGCGGATCTAAGATTCTAAGGTTATCGGTGCCATATCGTCTAAATAAGATAAAGTGGATCAGTTTGTTCAATTTTGGGATTATAATTTTGGTTATTATTTTTTTTTAAATAAATCAATTAAATATCAATATTTAATAAATTTTTTTTAGATATTTTGATATTAAAAGTATAAACATAACTACTTTATTTTTTTTAAGAAATAAGAGACTTTATTCTCTAAACTTTTGAGAAAATAAGAGATTTATTACGTTAAAATTTGAACTTATATAATCATCTAATACCTATATAGTTAAGGGGGGAAAAAAAAAGAAATTGTAGCTTTAAACCCAATTATCTTTACTTAGGGCAAACATCATTAAAAAATCGAAAGAATCTTTAAATTCAAAAGTCTTAATATAAATATAGTTTTAATAATATTTATATGTCATTTAATATTTAACACTGATCAATAGTTAGTATAGAGTGCACACAGAATACTTGTATCAATTAGAGACTAATACTTAGTGAAAGAGAAAATTAAGAAATAATTAATTGATAAGATAATAATTAATTGGATTAAAAAGTGTTAGCAAATTAAGAAGACGAACTAATGGAGTTAAAAAAGAAAAATTAAATGTCTTGCACACATTAGTGAAAAAGGCAAAAAATGAAAGGAAAAAAGGGGAAGCGCTGAAGCTTTAAAAGAATGCTAGCAATGGGTTTTGAACCCTCGACATCCAAGTTCTAGGTAAATATTTTGCCGATCGCACCAACTACGTTTTGTTCATTGGATGGCGAGTTAAATATATAAGGATTTGTTTAAATATACACATATAAATATGAAATTTTTATCGAGTTCACCGGGTGCGTGACACTCCAACCCATCAATATAGATCCGCCCCTGGTGTTCAAAGCGGTTCACCAAGTATGGATGAACACCCAAATAAGCATAGATGAGTCTACCAGCATAGAGAGAAATTGTTGAGCACCCAAATAAATCATAAAGCAATTTCATGTACAAACAAATAGTGATATAGTAGGGAGATTATTGACACTGGTAATAAACATACGGAGTTTATCTCTGAAAACAATGACATAAATTTAATTTTATGTGCACAACACGAGAAATTGCACAAAAAAGAGTGTGTGAACCCCAAATAGAGGAAAAAGGCAGCAAAACCCCCCTCCCCCCAAAAAATAGTTAAATCAAACCATAAGAAGATAAATCAGAGGTGATCTTACATATATTAAATGAAGAAGATGTATTTGCGAAAGAAAAAAAGGAGTTAGCAGAAGAGGTTGATCAGTGAAAGAAGAAGTATAGTAAACCCAAACAAAATTGTAGTAGCGCGAAAAGGGGGAAGACATCAGAAAAGAGTGTGCACAATCAGTGTCGCAAAATACTAAATCACTTTCTTTTTACTTGTGAACAAATCCATTGCTTTCAAAACATAAATTTTTGGACTACTAGAACCTTGTGACACCCTTCATGAGCAAAATTCCCAACTATACCTGATCACCTTCTATGAACTCTAAGGATCAAAAGTTCAAGGGTCAAACATGTCAATCAACATAACTTTTTTGATGACTCTAGGCCTATCTACATCTGACTCTAAACATGCCTCATGGCATCTCAAAATAAATTAGTGTCAAGGCTATTCACCACAAAAGAATCAAACCAACTAAAGGGTAATCTATATCTCTATCCATACAGGACCTCAAAATGTGTCATCTGAATGCTAGAATGATAATCATTGTTGTATACAAACTCAACGAAATGCAAACGCTGATCCCATTGGGCACCAAAATGAATCACACAAGCATAAAGCATATCCTCCAACATCGAGACGGTCCTCTCAAATTGACCTACTGTGTGTGGGTGAAATATTGTACTCATACCTAACCGAGTACCCAATCCATATTATAAAGCTTTCTAAAAGTGGGAAATAAATAATGAACCTCAGTAAAAACAATAGAAATAATCACACCATAAAGTCTAAAAAACTAACTGATGTAAAGATGAGCGCCTATATCGTAAAACCTTTAAAAAGTGAGTACCAATGGTGGCCTACCTGATCATTAACAATAGGAAACTGAATAATAGGAATTTGTCCAGCTGTCTGGGTATATGAACCTCTGGGGGTACTTGTAGCACTACCAGTTTATACCATATTTTAAAGCACAGCCAAAACTCTCAATAGAGTATCTTGTAGTAATAGTGCATTCCCAATCTCCAAAAAACCTTGATCCTCTCTAGGCTCTACTGTAAGCTCTAGGCTGGAAAACTCTTCTATTATAATCTCTGGTAGGTATCGCTCCTCGAGTTGACCTTTACCTTTGGCCCGACCTCTACCTCTGGCTTAGGTCTCAATCACATCATCAAGTGTTGCTCCTCTACCTCTCGGCTGGCATAGCCTCTCAAAGATAAGCAACGAATGACTCAGTGTCGTTCTTTAATACTATTTGACTAGGCTTGTATATATATGAGACCAATGAATCTGAAATTCTGATAATAATTTATCACAACCTAAAATCAGGTGGGATGTTACTTGCCTTTAACCTATAAAGATAAGTAAAATTAAATAGGATACAATTAACAGTGTAGAAGATAAAGCGGAAGTAACAATCTAAATGTGTAAGAATAAGCAATAACGGGAAGGGTATCCACAATTAAAAATCAACCCAGGACTAGTGTCACAAGTACAAGCCTTTACTATAACAAAATTAAAAAGAAAATTTATAGAAGTCTCAATGTCTTTGATTCTCAAATAGAACAAAAATAGTAAGAAAAACTAAAAGTTTGTTGAGTATGCGGAAATGGACAAGGTGCTACCTTTTAGAGTACTTCAAGCTTAG
The DNA here is from genome assembly GCA_000787875.1 of Solanum virginianum. Taxonomy (NCBI): domain Eukaryota; kingdom Viridiplantae; phylum Streptophyta; class Magnoliopsida; order Solanales; family Solanaceae; genus Solanum; species Solanum virginianum. The sequence continues at coordinate 5,008 of DF363590.1, forward strand.
TACTGAATGAGAAAAAGTGTCAACTGAAATCAGGCTCACAACCTACACACATGTACATAAGCAAGGGTTAGTACCAACCCACACGATATCCATCAAGAAAATCTAAATATAGGTAGAGAATAAAGAACACAGTTAATCCTTCTAAATCAACTGAACTTCCAAACTACAACCTGCACTCAGAAAAGCTAGTATACACAATATACATATCCACAATGCAAGTGTACCATATAATAACAACTAGTTTTAAACAACTTACTAGTACTAAATTAATCATATATAAAACAATGAGTTGTTTTATACAACTTACTAGTACTACATAATAATCATATATCATTATCTATGTTGCACTTCACATAGATATATATACATATATAAAACAATGAGTGAAAAGGAATGAGATGTAAAAAAAGTGCAAATGATAAGATACAATGCAATGTCAAGGAATTATGATATATGTTTGTCCTAATATACACTCCATTGATATAATTAGATCAAAACCTATGGGGGCCACACATAGATCATGTATCAATCATCATTGCTGAAAGAGACTTCGATCATCAGAAAAAGCCTCGACAATAGTCACACTCACCAAAATAGACCTCGACCATAATCACATATAAGGACCCGGACTTGGTACGACCTTAATGGTGCTTGAAAATTGGTCTTGAATTTTTTTTGACCAAGGTGACACCTTATGGGCACCTCCACGGCCCGTATGGCTTACCATAGGTCATATAAAGGAGCCTTGAGGTGACCCTTGGCCTTGTGTGTAGAGTGTTTGCCTTAGCTTTGGAGTTCAAGACTAAGGTTCACACCACCCCCACATGGTCTGTGTGCTACTTTATGGATCGTGTGGTGGCTTGTGTGAGTGGCCTTGGCCTTGAAAACCACATTTTGGCCAAGGTTTGTACCACATGAACCTCTCACAGACTGTATAGCACCTTTACAGTCAGTATGGGCCTCCGAATATAGGCGTTGTTGTGAAAATTTTCTAACTATGAAATCACCGTCTCAGACCTTTGTCAATGAAGATTTTTCAAAGTATGGCACCACGACAAGGCACACGGTTCATGTGCCTTGGTACAAATGTGAGACCCTCCTAAAGGACCCTGGCAATATTTTTCTATCTGTTTCATTTATGGCATTTTTATAATTTTGGCTACTTCTAAAGGTCTTTTGTGATCCTCTATGTTATCCGAAGACATTCAAATGACCTATACTCTTCTTTTCTCATTTAAATTCACTCAACACTTAGAATCTATTCAAGCTCTCTCTTAAGAACTCCCCTAAAGTGAACTAGTGAAGACTTGGCTTGGAGATTAAGAAAAGGCTCTCATCTTCATCAATTTCTTCTTATTTCTTCTTGGTTAGCTAAGGTAAGTGAGATTGATTCATGGTCTTTCAACCATAAAGACCCCAAACTCTTTTACTTGAATTTTCGTGAAATTTAGCTTACTTTAAATATGAGTTTTAAAATTATTATTTATCTGATTGAATTGAGATATGCGTTATGTTCTATTGTTGATTTTAAAGTGATTTAAGCCCTAATATGATGAATTGCATTAAGGTTATGAAGATTTGAATGTGCATGTCCTCTTTAAAGCTTGATTTTGAGCATATATAATCCAAATTATGATTTAAATGTGAATTTTACTTATGAGTTTACTTGAATTTCATATTGTATTGTTGATTTAAGTTTGAATCTCTATTGCCCTGTTATTCTCATCTCATTCATGGCATATGCGTACATGAATTATGATTTTTTTTCATGAAGTTTATGATGTGGGCTAAGTCCTAATTACGATGATGATTGTGTTTTTAAAGAAAGTATAGATATGACAAGAATGTGATCACATAAATGTCTATGATATATCTCTTTAAGCATTATGGGTATTTACACCATTATGATGGAGGTGCATCGATTGAGGTTGGAGGTAGAGAGGGCTATCCCCAAGGGTTCTTGCTTCTTTCTTATGACGATATGCTTAATAGAGTTATTTCTATGCATGAAAGTATAACATGAAGTATGATTTGGCTTTTTAGCCTAACTATGCATATTATGAAATGTGATTTGGCCTTTAAGCCTAAGTATACATGTAAATGATTTGAAAGGCGTATGCCTCTTTTACAAGAACATATATGTATAAGTATTCTTATGGGATAATAACTTAGCACCGATAGGATTGGAGGGAGGGAGGACTATCCCCAAGGGTCCTTACTCCTTTCTCTTGAACTATGTGCCTAACATAGAATATTTTTATGCCCTTTTATGGATGATGAATGTTAATGGATCTACCTTTTGGCAAGTAGGTCACTTATTTATCCATTGTGAGGAAGACGACGGAGTTCCAAGTTATACCTCACTTGGTATTATGTCGGTGAAGGTCCCATTTTCGTTGTATACAAAGTAATTTGACATTCGTGTGTCATGCATTTCATGACATATTGATATATTATCCTTCTTATTATATGTTTTTTATATATGTGCCCTTGTCATCTAACATTGAATGTATGTTTAATAAGTTCATATGCATTGTATGCCCGTATACTTAGTATATTCAAATGTACTAGCACATACTTTTGTCTACATGATCTAACCATCTAGGGAGCGAATACTACATCCATCCACCATTTGACGGCTAGTCTGATTTGATAAAATTGTTGTGGTGAGTCTTATCTTCTAAGAACAAACCGCCATTTATCTACCTTATGTTGTTTCTGTTTATGCTTTTTACTTTGAGGGTGAGCTGGGGAAATATCTTGGGCCCCGTCCTATCTTATGATTAGAGGCATTATTGGACATCTTTTAGACTCTTGTACGATTATATGTTATGTGTTGTTATTCGGGGATTATGGTTATAGATACCTATTAGATATGATTATTATGATTCAATTATGGCATGATGTGTATATATGTTATGAATATGAAAATACGGAAGTTCCTAAGTCCCTCTTTCCCCTCATAAAATGAGTCATACTTAACATCTCTTAGTCCTTATGTGTTATATGTTATGTGAGTTCATGCAAATCTCTATCCCTGTGATATCCCCATAGCATGAGTCATACTTTCCTATCCCTTAGAACTATATGTTCACTATCTTTTTGTGCTTCTGAACTGATGATGTGAATATGGATAGTATGAGGCTTGTTTGGGGACTCTTAGGTTCCCATTCACCATGTCACTTCTAGACCCTAGGTCCGGTCATGATAAACTTGGTATTAGAGTATTAGGTTTATAAATAATCCTCGGAGTCCAACATGACATGTCGAGTAGAGTCTTTTTCATAGGTGTGAAGTGCACTAAGCCTATGAGTAGGAGGCCATGATGGTGTTCTAGGAATTATCTCACTTCTTCATGTCTTATGTCGTGCTTGGGACCGTGTATTAAGGCTTACCAACCCTTATGATGTCCTTGTTATGTCACAAAAGATTGACCTCCATTTCAATTATCATCAATTGAATGTTAGAGAGTGTGGCATTCCTAAAATGGCTTTTCGAATTAGATATGGACATTTTGAATTTGTGGTGATATCATTTGGTTTGACTAATGCTCCGACTGTGTTTATGGATCTTACGAATTGGGTGTTTAAGCAATGTTTTCATAGTTTTGTGGTTGTCTTCATTGATGATATCCTTATTTATTCCCGAAGTGAGCGGGAGCATATGAATCATTTGAGAGTGGTTCTTCAGACGTTAAGGGAGAAGCAATTGTATGCTAAGATCAGCAAATGTGAGTTTTGGTTGGGTAAGGTAGCCTTTCTTGGTCATGTGGTATCCGATAATGGTATTAAGGTTGACCCGAAGAAGACTGAGCCTGTGAAAAATTAACTTAGACCATTAACTCCTTTGGACATTCGAAGTTTTCTCGGGTCGGCTGGTTATTATAGGAGATTTATTGAAGATTTCTCATTTATTGCATCTCCATTGACCAAGTTAACTCAAAATAAGGCAAAGTTTGTATAGTCGGATTAATGTGAGAAGAATTTTTAGACTTTGAAGGATCAGTTTACATAGCTCCTGTTTTGACTCTACTTGATGGATTAAATGGGTTTGTGGTATATTGTGATGTTTTTCAAATTGGGTCGGGTTGTGTGCTTATGCAACATAGTAAGGTGATAGCATAAAGGTAATTGAAGGTGCATGAGCATAATTACCCGACTCATGATCTTGAGTTAGCAGTTGTAGTGTTTGCCTTGAAGATTTGGAGACATTATTTATATAGGGTGCATATTGATGTTTCATCGATCACAAGATTTTGCAATATGTGTTCACCCAAAGGGATCTTTACTTGAGGCAAAAGAGGTGATTGGAACTCCTTAAGAACTGTGACATGAGTGTGCAACATCATCCTGACAAGGCAGATATTATAGTTGATGCTCTTAGTATACTATCTATGGGGAGTGTAGCTCATGTTGTTGAAGGTAAGAAGGAGTTGGCAAAAGATGTTCACCATTTGGCTAGATTGGGTGTTAAATTAGCTGACTTTAATGATAGTGGTATTCATATTCAAAATGGGGTTGAATCTTATGTGGTTGTTGATGTCAAGGCTAAGCAAGATCTAGACTCGTCATTGGTTGAGTTGAAAAAGTTGGTTGCCAAAAAGAAGATAGAGGTTTTCTCCCAAGGGGGAGATGGTGTGCTTCGGTATCAAGATCGATTGTGTGTGGATGTTGATAATCTTAGTAGGGTGATTATAAGTGAAGCTCCTGACTCTTATTATTCTATTCACCCGTAATCTACCAAAATGTATCAGGATTTGAGAATAGTGGATAGGTGGCATGGTATGATGAAATATATAGCCAAGTTTGTATCTGGATGTCCTAATTGTCAATAAGTGAAAGTAGAGCATCAAAGGCCCAGTAGTTTGGCTCAAGATATTGAGATTTCTACTTGGAAGTGGAAAGATGTATATATGAATTTTATGGTTGGGTTGCCTCGGACCCAAAAACATTTTAATTCAATTTTGATTATTGTTGATCAGATGACTAAATCGGCTTATTTCCTACCGATCAAGATTACCCTCAGTGTCAAAGATTATGCAAGGTTGTATATCCAAGAGTTGGTGAGGTTTCACAGTGTGCCCAGGTTTATCATATCGAATCGTGGTACCCAATTTACTTCTCACTTTTGTAGATCATTTCAAAGGAAACTTGGTACTAAAATGAAGTTAAGTATTATTTTTCATCCTCAAACCGATAGACAAGTTGAAAGGACAATTTTGGACATGTTAAGGACTTATGTGTTGGAATTCAAGGGTAATTGGGATGGTCATCTACCACTCATCGAGTTTGCTTATAACAACAACTTCTATGCTAGCATTGGTATAGCTCCATTTGAAGCTTTGTATGGTAGGAGATGTAAATCTCTGATGGGGGTTTGAGTTGGGGGAGATGGCTTTGATTGGCACGAATTTTGTGTTGGAGGCTATGGAAAAGGTAAAGTTGATCAGGGAGAGGTTGAAGACGACTCAAAGTTGCCAAAGTCTTATGTAGATGTTAGGAAGAGGGATCTTAAGTTTCATGTTAGTGATTAGGTATATGTGAAGGTCTCATCCATGAAGGGTGTAATGCATTTTGGCAAGAAGAGCAAGTTGAGTCCTCGGTATGTGAGTCCTTATAAGATTGTTGAGCGGATTAGGAATATGACTTATAGGTTGGATTTGCCTTCGGATTTGAGTTCTATTCATTGAGTTTTTCATGTGTCTATGTTGGGAAAATTAATTGGTGATCCAAATACTATTGTGTCTTTGGAAGGTGTTAAGGTTGAGGAGAACTTGTCTTATGAGGAAGTCTCGATTGAAATTCTAAATAGGCAAATGAAGCGACTTTGCAACTAGGATGTGGCTTCAATTAAGGTGCTTTGGAGAAATTATCATGTGGAGAATGTTACATGGGAGGCGGAGTTGGACATGATGAAACGATATCCCCATCTTTTCCAATCTACTGAAGCCTAAGGTATTAGATTCTTCCTATTCCAAGTGGTCCTAATTCTTTCACTCTTGTGTATCATGACCATGACATGCATACATGTGCACGAAAATAATTTAAAGATGATATGAATGATTTAAAGATATTTTGATATGAGTTTTAATGACTTTATGATTTTCAGGTGATGAAATATGCATTGGATCTTATGTTTGGATGTTTCATGTTCAAATAAGCCTTTCAAGTCTTGTTCTAGCACGTTCAAGGACGGATGTTCCCAAGAAGGAGATGATGTAAGGACCCAGACTTGGTATGGCCTTAATGGTGCTTGAAAATTGATTCCGAAAAGTTTTTGACCAAAGTGGCACCTTATGGGCACCTCCACAGGCCATGTGGCTCACCATGGGCCGTGTGGAGGAGCCCTGAAATAGCCCTTGGCCTTGTGTGTAGAGTGTTGGCCTTAACTTTAAAGTTAAAGACTAAAGTTCAAACCACATGAACTCCACACGGTGCATGTGGCATTTTATGGACCGTATGGTAGCTTGTGTAAGTGGTTTTGGCCTTGAAAATCATATTTTGGCAAAGGCTATGAACCTCTTATGGATTGTATAGCCCCTTCACGGTCTATATGGGCCTCCGTATGGGCGTTGGTGTGAAAATTTTTTAAGAAAGAAATCACCATCGCGGAACTTTATCAGTGAAGATTTTTCTAAGTATGGCACCATGGAAGGGCACACGGTCTGTGTGCCTTGGTACGGACCATGAGATCCTTCTTTGGGACCCTGGGAACATTTTTCTATCTATTTCATTAATGACATTTTCATAATTTTGGCTACTCAAAAGGGTCTTTTGTCACCTTCTATGTTATCCTAAGACATTCAAATGACTTATACACTTTTTGTCTCATTCAAATTCATTCAACACTTAGAATCTATTCAAGCTCTCTTTTAAGAACTCCCTAAAGTGAACCTAGTGAAGACTTGGCTTGGAGATTAAGGAAAGACTCTCATCTTCACCAATTTCTTCCTATTTCTTCCTACAGGTTTTGTATAATAGAAACAATTGATCAAAAATCTTTGCTTTCTCTGGCGACATCGAGATAGGCGCGACGCCGCCATCTGGTTTACCTGCGCTGTGGGGTTTGGTTTATCTGCGCTGCAACGCCATCGTCTCCTCTAAGCCGCCATCGACATCATCTCGATGTCGACATACCAGAGGCGTGATCTCTCAGATCTGGCCATCTCTTTCTGCGATTGCCGGTGATCTCTTTCTCTGGCGACTTCGAGCTTTTCTTTTTTAGTCTATTTGGATTGGAGATCTAGTTTCGATCTAGTTTCGCCGGAGGGAAAATTTTCGGTGGACACTATTTCTATCTACTAGGGTTTTTGGTGGATTCTTTCTCTCTCTTCGCCTTCATGTCTCAGAACCTGCGACTAGCAAAATCAGGTTCCGGCGACCAGCAAAATCAGGTTTTGGTGACCAGCAAAATCAGGTTCCGACGATGGTATTGATCAGAATTCCAAATTTTGGCGATGCATTCAACCATTTTCCGATCAGATTCTTTTAAGCTATGAGGAATATCCAGGTGATATCCTCCATTTTCTCCTTCTTTACTGTTCAAAACGTCGTGCTTCGCTGTTTCTTTATATGCAGTTACTGTTCTGTAATTTCCAGGTACTATATTTTCTGCAGTTTCACTGTTGTGGACTGTTTGTACATGTTTGGGCTGTTAAAGTATTCATATATGTTATTGTTGCTGTATATTGTTGTATATTACTGTATATTATTGCTGTATATTACTGTATATTGTGGTATATTGTTGCTGTATACTGCTGTATATTGGTACTCTATATTACTATACAATATTGTGTATTGTTGCTGAAAATTACTTAGCATATTGTGGCACTATTGTTGCATATTACTGTATTTTGTCAGAATCTTATTTATTATTGTGCATAGTACTGTAGTAGGTACTTATTTGTAGAGATTATCAGTTTGTAGTCTAGTGGCGTCAGGAGATAATAGTGGACTAGGATCACGGCGTCGGTCGGGGTAGGGGTCGGAGGTAAGGGGTAGGGGTTGCAAGAGGGTCACAGGCTTATTTAAGTTAAGGATAGCATCGTGGAATATGGGGTCACTAACAGGGAAGTCCATAGAATTAGTAAAATATTTTAAAAAGAGGCATATTAATATAGTGTGTGTCCAGGAGACCAGATGGGTAGGCACCAAAGCACGGGACGTAGATGGATTTAAGTTATGGTATTTAGGTGGTTCTAGGGATATAAATGGTATAGGAATCCTAGTAGACGAGAATCTTAGGGAGTATGTGGTTGAGGTTAGGAGGGTTAATGATAGGATGATGTTTATCAAACTCGTGGTTGGTAGACATGTAGTAAACGTAGTTAGTGCTTATGCGCCCCAAATAGGCCTAAATGGGGAAGTCAAAAGGCTCTTTTGGAAGGATCTGGATGAGGTTGTGCGCGGCATACCGAAGATAGAGAAAATCTTCATTGGGGATGACTTTAATGGGCATATCGGGGTAGCTACTAGCGGGTTTGAAGATGTTCATGGAGGCTTTGGTTTTGGGGAGAGGAATTAAAGTGGGACACATCTCTTGGATTTTGCCAAAGCCTCTGAGTTATTGATTGCTAACTCGTGTTTTCTAAAGAGAAAAAACCATTTGATTACCTTCTGTAGTACGATAGCTAAGACTCAAATAGATTACCTACTTCTCCGAAAGGGCGATAGAAGTCTATGTAAGAATTGCAAGGTTATTTCAAGTGAAAATATTTCCACTCAACATAGGCTTTTAGTGATGGATGTGGAGATCAAAAGAGAAAAGAAGAAGAAAGTTATGTATGCCCAACCTAGGATTAGATGGGGCGGCTTTACTCCTGCCCTTTCTCGCGAGATGGAAGAAAAGTTGAGAAACTTAGAGGCGTGGAGTAGTGAAGGTAATGTGAACAGTATGCGGGACACGACTGCTGGTTACATAAGAAAGGTAGCTACCAAGGTACTGAGGATTTCGAGAGGGACCTTTGGTGGACATCAGGGTTATTGGTGGTGGAATGATGAAGTTCAAAGCCAAGTGAAAGATAAGAAGGTCACTTACACAGAGTGGTTAGAGTGTAGAGATGAAGATGAAAAGCAAAAACTTAAGGTAATCTATAAGACGGCAAGTCAGAAGCGAAGATGGCGGTGACGATTGCTAAGTCAGCAATGTTTGAGTGCCTTTATGAGGAGCTAAGTTTTGAGTTGGATGAGTTGGCACACTCCGAAAACCATCATGATTTTAGTTATTGCAGGCGGTTTAGAGTTGAGGAGGTAAGACAGGGTATTAGTAGGATGAAGAAGGGGAGGGCGATCAGCCCCGATGTGATTTCGGTAGACTTTTGTAAGAACATGGTCAAGAATGGCATAAAGTGATTGACTCGACTGTTCAATGCTATTATGAAGACTACCAAGATGCCTGATGAATGGAGGAGGAGTACAATGGTTCCATTGTACAAGAATAAGGGAGATATTCAAAATTGTAACAATTACAGGGGTATCAAACTGTTAAACCATACTATGAAGGTCTGGGAGAGAGTAGTGGAAATGAGAATGCAAAGAGTAGTATCTATCTCAGAGAATCAATTTGGATTCATGCCGAGGCGGTCGACTACTGAAGCAATTTATTTTGTTCGAAGGTTAGTGGAGAAATATAGGGAAAGAAAGAAGGACCTTCATATGGTGTTCATTGATCTAGAGAAGGCATATGACAAAGTCCTAAGGGATGTCTTATGGAGGTGTCTAGAGGTAAAAGATGTCCCAATGGCATATATCAGGGCGATAAAGGACATGTACGATAGAGCCAAGACTCGGGTAAGAACGGTAGGAGAAAACTCAGAGTATTTTTCTGTTGAGATGGGACTCCATCAAGGTTCAATGTTGAGCCCTTTCTTGTTTGCCTTGGTGATGGATGAGCTGACGTGATTTATCTAGGAAGAGGTACCATGGTATATGCTATTTACAGATAATATAGTATTGATTGATGAGACGCAAACTAAAGTTAATGATAGACTGGAGGCCTGGAGACATGCCTTGGAGTCTAAAGGATTCAAGTTGAGCAGAACCAAAACTGAATATTTAGAGTACAAATTCAGTGTTGAGAGGGATGAAGCAAACTTGGATGTGAGTCCATCATCCAGAATAGTGGCGATATCAATGATGATATCACACATTATATTGGGGTAGTTTGGACTAAATTGAGGCTGGCATCTGGAGTATTATGTGATAAGAAGATACCACCTAAACTCAAATAGATAAGATGAGAAAAGCGAGACTGCGATGGTTTGACCATGTATAAAGAAGGAGTACCGATGCTCCTGTTAGGAGGTACGAGAGGTTGGTTTTAGGAGTTACACAGAGGGGTAGAGGTAGACCGAAGAAGTACTGGGGGAAGAGAGGGGTAGAGGTAGACTGAAGAAGTACTGGGGGGAGGTGATTAGACATGATATGGCGAAACTTAATATCACTGAGGACATGACCCTAGATAGGAAGAAGTGGAGGTCGCGTATTAGAGTAGTAAGCTAATTAGTTGGTAGGGTTAGGTGGTTACCTAGTCATGAGGTTTAGTAGGTAGAGGAGTAGTAGTGTTTTATAATATGTGTGTCATTATTTGTTGCTTATGTGTTAAAATTTTTAATTTTTTTATTTTTTTCTTTTTCTTCTTGCTTTTCCCCTTTCTATTACTTTTTGTCATATCTAGTTTATTCTGCATATGGATTTTTGAGACGAGGGTTCCTAGGAAACAGCCTCTCTATTTCTATGAGGTAGTAAGGTCTGCGTACATTCTACCCTCCCCAGACCCCACTTGTGGAATTTCACTGGGTATGTTGTTATTGTTATTGTTGTTAGCTAAGGTACATAGGATTGATTCATGGTCCCTTTCAACCATAAAGACCCCAAATTCTTTTACTTGAATTTTCATGGAATTTAGCTTACTTTAAATATGAATTGTTTTAAAGATTATTGTTTATTTGATTCAATTGAGATATAAGCTATGTTCTATTATTATTTGAAAGTGATTTAAGCCCTAATATGATGAATTTGCATTGAGGTTATAAAGATTTGAATGTGCATATCCCCTTTAAACCTTGATTTGAGCATAGACAATCCAAATTGTGATTTAAATTTGAATTTTACTTATGAGTTTACTTGAATTTCATATTGTATTGTTGATTTAAGTTTGAATCTCTATTTCTAGTTGAGGAGGTAAGACAGGGTTAAATTTGAATTTTACTTATGAGTTTACTTGAATTTCATATTGTATTGTTGATTTAAGTTTGAATCTCTATTTCTCATGCTATTCTCGTTTATGGCATATGCATACATAAACTACGATTTTTTTCATGAAGTTTATGATGTGGACTAAGTCTCAATTATGATGATGATTATGTTTTTAAAGAAAGTGTTGGTATGACAAGAACGTGATCACATAAATATCTATGATATGACTCTTTGAGCAATTTTGGGTGTTTATACCACTATGATGAAGGCGCATTGATTGAGATTGGAGGCAGGGAGGGTTATCCTCAAGGTTCCTTACTCTTTTCTCATGACTTTGTGCTTAATGAAGTTATTCATATGCATGAAAATATGACATAAAGTATGATTTGACTTTTTAGCCTAATATGCATATTATGAAATGTGATTTGGCCTTTAAGCCTAAGTATACATGTAAATGATTTGAAAGACTTATGTCTCTTTTACAAGTATGTATATGTATAAGTATTCTTGTGAGATGATGACTTAACACCAATGGGATTGGAGGCAGGGAGGATTATCCCCAAGGGTCCTTACTCTTTTCTCTTGAACTATGCGCCTAACATAGGATGTGTTTATGCCCCTTTGTAGATGATGAATGTTAATGGATCTACCTTTGGTAAGTAGGTCACCTCTTTATCCGTTGTGGGGAAGACGACGAAGTTCTTAATTGTAGCTCACTTGGTCTTATGTCGATTAAGTTCCCATCTCCGTTATATACAAAGTATTTTGACATTCATGCATCATGCATTTCATGGCATATTGATAAATTATCCTTCTTGTTATATGCTTATTTTTATGTATGTGTCTTGTCATCTAACATTGAATACAGGTTTAATAAGTTCATGTGCATTGCATGCTTATATACTTAATACATTCAAACGTACTAATGCATACTTTTGCCTATATGATCTAACCATGTAGGGACCGGAGACTACATCCATCCACCATTTAACGGCTAGTCAGATTTGATAAAGTTGTTGTGGTGAGTCCTATCTTCCAAGGACAAATCACCATCCATCTACCTTACATTGCTTCCATTTATGCTTTTTACTTTGAAGGTGAGCCCTGGACATGTCTTAGTCCTCGTCCTATCTTATAATTAGAGGCATTGTTAGACATCTTGTAGACTCTTATACAATTATATGCTATGTGTTGTTAATCAGGAATTATGGTTATGGTTACCTATTGGAAATGATTATTATGATTCAATTATGACATGATGTGTATATATTTTATGAATGTGGAAATGTGAAAGATCCCAAGTCACTTTTTCCCTCATAAAGTGAGGCATACTTACCGCCCTTTAGTGCTTATGTGCTATGTGTTATGTATCCATGCAAATCCTTATCCCTATGATATCCCATAGCGTAAGTCATACTTTTTCGTCCCTTAGAACTATGTATTTACTATCTTTGTGTATTTTTGAACCGATGATGTGAATATGGATAATATGAAGTTTATTTGGGGACTCTCGGGTTCCCATTCGTCATGTCACTTCTAACCTAGATCCGAGTCGTAAGATCACACTTGCCAAAAGAGACCTCAAACATAATCATACTCGCCAGAAGAGATCTCGACCATAAGAAAAAATCTCAGCAATCATCACCAATTGGTACAACCCTCAACCCCAAATCAATCTCATACTCAATCCAGCTGGACTCATTTCTCATTGAATTTTCATCAATAGTGGAACTCAATTTAATATTTTGCTTTAATAAAATAATCAGCTTCAAATGAGAGACACTCATTGACCAGTCAACTTTGAGTTGACAGTCAACGGAAAAAATTAAAAGATTCAATTTCTATGTGATAACGACAGAACGGATTATAGCTAGTCTCCAATTGAGAAATGTGAATTGCAAAAAAAGGAAATAAAAATCTTTTGAAAATAGCAAAAATAGAAAAATTGTCAATATTATTAACTTGCTTTCCAAATATGTCACTTTTAGTGGCAATAATAATATTTATTCATACGCACTTCCCATAAATAGAATGCGTAAGTTTTGCCGAAGCTTTATACCTATAAATAATCCATAAAATTCATAGTATTGACGTGCATAATTCAGTGTCTTGTTCTTTGTGCTAAACAAGTGAGATTGTAAACTTGATTTCTCATTTATTTTTTTATTTTGCTTGATTTTAAATATTTACGTGTTTGACATAGATTTTATTCTTGTTTGCAGAAATGTCGAGTCCGCACTATTCTACGCTTCGATGCCCTTTATGTGAACAAAGGATTCCCTCTAATCAAGACTTCCTCACTCATTTTCAATCACATCTAACAACGCTACAACAAGCATGGTATAGAATGAGAGTAACAGCCGAACAGGTAAGAGAAATATCGACAACAAATGAGAGCAGGGTATCCCAAGCCCCACAATTAACAGGAAGGAGCAATGGTCCAAGCAGAAATAACAATGGTGGCCAACGCTTGCAGGCCAATCATGATGAACATGATGAACAATCAACAGGAAGGAGCAACAATCATGTTTCAGATTTAACTGATACAGGCAGAAATGAAGTTTCTTCTGTAGTCACAAGACCTTTCATTGATCAACTGGATATTCCTATCCAACAAGAACTGAATGTTGATGATGAAAATAATGAGTTAAACCTGGATCTACCTTTGGT
>DF363590.1:56826-78569 GCA_000787875.1 Solanum virginianum
GAAGGTGGTTGGATATGGCGGGGTCGGCTTCGCCCAAGGGCCAGCTTCAGTTAGTCGGAGTTATGCTGTGAGAGGGCCCTCTGTCTGGGTGGCTCTAAGCCACATTCTGTCTGGGTGTCTCTAAGCCACATATTTATTGTAGGATCTGTGACTACTGGGACGCCGGCTCACCATCCTACCCTCTGATTTGTGTATTGAAGATGTCGGGGTTTGAACTATTTGGTGCATGGTGTGCATGGCGCATGTTTGGGGGTCGCCATCATTCCCAGTCCATTTGACATTCATTTGGTATATTAACAACTTTGCAAGCATTTCCTTTGACTCCTTGATAACAAGTTAAAACCCAAATCTGACACTTACATGGGAATAATTGCCTGCGTCCGAGTTCAGTCTGTTATTCTGATAACTATATGTATTTCCTATGTTTATGTTCAATTGGTTATTCTATATTTATGTGTACTTCCTGCTTTACATACTCGGTACATCTCTCGTACTGACCCCCTTTCTTCGGGGGCTGCGCTTTATGCCTGCAGGATCTGACGTACAGGGTAGCAGACCTCCAGAGTAGGACTTCGGCTTGCTGTCTGAAGCACTCCCTTGATCCGGAGCTATATTTTGGGTACCTTCACTTGTTATTACTTTGCACTACTTTCATTTTGGGTATGATGGGGACCCTGTCCCGTTGTTTATTTCTGTATATCTGTATTAGAGGTTTGTGGACATATTGTGAGTATGGGTCCTATTAGTTAGCTTGTGTATTACGTATATGTGTTTGTATGCAAGACTTAGCCACCTGTCTGGATATTCTGTACATATACTGTGTTTATTAGGCGGCAGGATCGCAGCGGTGACCTTGTCGGCCCGCATACATATCTGTCTATGTTGAAACTTCTCTGTTGGTTCGCTGTAGTTTTCTATTTCAGGTGGCTAGTCAATAAAATAAAGGAAACTCTGTCCAAATTTTTTCTAAACTGAATAGTAACTCCTTCTGGATTTTGATTTGGTATTATGTTTTGGGCGCCCCAAACGGGTATCAGTCACGGCCCATAGGTTGGGTCGTGACAAAAATACCAAGATGGTGAGCCAATACATGAATATAATACACTAAAAGATAAATGGAGAAGGCTGAAAGTTCTCCCATGGACATACATTCTGAGGGAATAGGGTTGAAAGACTACTTTATAGCTTTTTGGGATTTTCCCATGCCCTTCTATTCTCCTAAGAGCATGTAACGATCCAAACCATCATTATTGGGTGGGACAAATCTTATGATTTTAATTTTTCACTTGGCCAGCATCACCCCCATTCACACAAACTTACAAGATATTGGAAGATTGGAGGTTGCTGGAACGCCACCATAAGAAATTTTGTAAGTTGCCGAAATAAGAATCGTCAAATTTGGTGAAAGTTTTCTCCCAAAACACCAAAATAACCACGCCCCGCAATGGGACTTGGCTGCGAGGGTCAAAATTTATGCTTCTGGTATTGCAAAAGAAGCCAGGAAGTCGCTTAGGTGATACCCGCCCAAGGGCGTCCATCTCTACAACGATGGTTAGGTTGCAAAAGCGATCGCCGCTAAGGTGCAAGTCAGTCGCTTAAGTGAGCTCCGCACCTCAAGCGTCCCTCTCTAAAGTGACAGTATCAGAAGCTGCACCAGCCACTCAGCTGGTACCGAACTTGGAAAAAGAAACTTACCTACGGGGATTCGAAATTCATTTGAAACTCCGTAGACACTAGACACAAGCGGACCATGCTACCTAAATGGAAATGACGTTCCAGACTCAATGAAATCAACGAATTTTCCAATAGGGGTCATTTCGACAATCGACAAAAATATTGGCCGAAGTCGCCCCTTTTCATGAATTGAACTATAAAACGCTTAAGGTCAAAAAATCATCCCAAGAACCTCCGGAACCTGACCAAAGGTCATTCTAGACAACACTGGGCACTCCGGAGCTAACTGCGTTGATGGCATGTTCATCAACCAAAATAGGCCTTCTAGAGATGATGGAACTGTCGGAATTTCCATCCGATATCGAATCTCCATATGTTGACTAAAGTCAATCTTTTTCAGCTTAACGGTCTAAAAAGGGAGGAAACTAGCACGAAGCTCATTTAATCACCTCAAAAAGTGTGCCACCCATACCATCACTACATAATAACTATAACGAAGTTATGGGGAAAGGGGAAAAAAGTAAATTTACATGAAGGCACAAAAATGACCTTGGAGGTCATTACAACATTCACTACTAAAAGAATTTTTGTCCTCGAAAGTCAAGAAGAAAGAGAATACCCAAAAACTCAAAAAGATGAGGATATCTGGTCTACATGTCAGCTCGCTCTCCCAAGTGGCCTTCTCGACCAGACGGCACTTCCACTGGACCTTAACCGACAGAATCTCCCTAGACCTCAACCTCCTAACCTACCTGTCTAAAATGGCTACAGGATCCTCCTCAAATGCCAAAGTCTCATCGAGCTGAACCGAATCTCACTAAAGCAAGTGAGAGTCATTTGGAACATACCATCGTAGCATAGAGAGATGGAACACCAAGTGAACACCGAAAAGAGCTCGGGATAAGGCTACCTCTCCAATCCACCTTAAGATCTCAAAAGGAACCATGGACCAAGCTTACCCTCTCTCCTGAATCTCATCACACCTTTCATGGGCGACACCCATACATTGAAATACCCGACCATCAACCATGAACTCCAAAGATCGAACCTTCTGATCAGCATAGCTCTTCTGCCAACTCTGGACAGTGCAGAGTCTCTCCTAAATCACATGAACCTTATCCATCGGTGTAATGACTTGGATATCGTACGACGTAGTTAGACCTTGAAAAACTCATTTCGGACAAAAATTGGACCAAGTGTCGTCTCAAGGGAGACCACACGGCCAGTGTGAGTTCACACGAGCCGTGTGGCCTCCAGTGAGGCAACAATTGGCCTTGTATTCTAGTTTGGAGCTTGTTCGGGGGGGCAAGTATAGGGCCACGACCAGTCACACGGATCGTGTGGCTCACCACTGATCGTGGGACTAGCCGTATGGCCTTGTACGCCACGTGGGAAAGGCCTTTGTGGCTAAGTACCATGCCACGCCCTGTCATACAGGTCGTGGGGCATGGGAAGGCTTGTGAGGCCCCTCCGTGGTGCTTCCGGAGCGAAAATTTTCTAAGTGTTAAATCACCGTCTCGTAACTTTCGTAAATATTTCTAAGGGTGGTGCCACGGCCACTTCACATGGACCGTGTATTAAAGTGACTTATACATATATTATAAATATTTACACTATCTATAGCAACTGTACCATGTATTAAAGTGACTTATACATATATTATAAATTTATTAAATGTGTTATGTTTGTTTTGGTTAAAAAACGGCATTATGTATTATAAAATGAATTATGCATACAATATGAATGTATTACACTATGTATAAAAGTAAATTATGCATACAATATTGATGTACTCCTATTATAAGTGTCTTAAATTGTACCAGGCTTGTTTTGGTAAAAAATTCACATTATGTATTAAAGGTGAATTATAATTATAGTAAAATTATATAGATATAAATGATAAATATTTTTTTAATATGATATATTTATATAAGTTTTTCTCTAAAAAAATATACCCCAGTAAATTAACTAGTCATGTAAAGTTCAAGTTCCCTTTACACTATTCTTGTTTATTTGCTCAGGGAAATATTTAAAGATAGAAGTCTGAACCATATTTTAGTTAGAAGTTAGAAGTTAGAAGTTGTATCATTTTAAAGCAGGGGCAGAGAGAAAGGATTGCAAGTTGTTGAAGTCTTATGGCATGAAAAGATATCTTTTTTTGAATATTACCTTATTTGGATTTCTAATTTAACCATTAAAAATTAGTGATGAACAAATTTTATGATTAAGTAGTAAATATGTCGTTAATTATATTCATAGCTAATCGTAGTACTTACTTCAGTCCCTTTTATATGTCGTTTTTACTATAAATAAATGGTCCTTAATATCCCCTCTGTTCAACTTTACTTGGCCCCTATACTATTTTGGGATATCCAATAATACTTGTTCACTTTATAAAATCAAGAGACAATTTTATATTTAGTTCCTAATTTATCTTTATCATTAATTATAGTCATTTTCCTATTACCTTTTTCAAGACATCATATTTATTATATTCAAAGGGTAATTTGGTAAAATTACTCCATCATTTACTACTTCTTAATCCTTGTGTCAAGTCAATAGGGGTCAATTAAAGTTGAACGGAGGGAGTATATGTCATTTTACAAAATCAATGCATAAATGACATTGTTCTTCTTATTTTATCCCTAATAATTAATGAATTTTAAAAAGATATATTTGGCTAACTAGAAGAACTAAAAAAAACCAATTAATGTTCATTAAATAAGAGCAAAATAGTAAAGTCACTTGTTCTTAATGCAAATACAATCACAACAGATGACATATAAGATGAACCAGAAAGAGTATTAGCCTTTAATCATCATTTGTATATTTAATACGACGTTGGAAAAAGCATGTTAATACCTCTTCTGTCCATTTCAGGGGCGGATTTATTAAGGCTCGCAGGGGTGCCAAGCCACCCACAAATTTTGACAGAAACTTTAAATATATATATATATATATATATATATATATATATATATATATATACATATGTTATTACTTAATTTGTCACATAAGTTAATTTAACTAATGAGTCTAGAGACTTGGCATCCGTAGATTCTAAATTCTAGATCCGTTTTTGGTTTATTTTTATTTTTTTCACTATATTATTTTGGGATGTTCAATAATATTTGTATAGTTTATAAAAATCAATATATAATTTAACATTTTGTGTCTGTTTTGACTCTTATTATTAAATAGTATCCATGTTTCAATGTTTCGGTGACTTATATTTAATAAAGATGATTTGATAAAATTATCCTTGTTATTTATTACTTCATAATTTTTATGTGAAATTATTTTCTTGATTTTTAAGGGACTTAATTTTCTAAAAAAAAATATTTTTTAACTAATCAAAACATTAAAATATTTTTTGGGAATAATTCCTCCCTGCTAAACACGCTCTTAATTATGGTTAAAAAAATTGACAGTCGCGTGATATACCATCTTTGCGCACTCTTCCCCTTGAATGCTTCTTTCACTTTTATTTATTTGTTTTATTTTTTATGTAATCATATTTTTTGTTGGATACATTGTTTAAAATATTAATTTGACTTATTTGTTAGATAATTAGTATAAATATTATCAAAAGATGTGGTGCAATGAATGAGATTATTTTTTTCTCAAGTATAAATTTTAATTCGAGCCTAAATATGAAAAAAAAATCTTAATAAGGAGCGTTTTTTCTACCGACCGCTCTTTACTTTCAGTTAAATTTGTAATGTAAATTCAAAATAATTAAGCTCCAGCATGATGGATACCACACGCACTGACTAGAAAAACTTTTAAAAAAAATGATTAGTACAAACAAAAATATTATATTGATGAAATAGAACTATCGAAATAAAAAATAGTATTATGCGCTATCAAATTAGGATGAAATTATATTATTATTTTATAGAAATATGAAAAAGGTGTTATCTTTGTGCTTTGACATTTGAATGACTTCATTCGGTATTTTATCTATTTCCTGCTACCAAACATCACAAGAGGCACATAAAATGAGCTAGTGGTTGAAAATGACTTTTTGTTTAGGTGGACCAAATCAAATGCTTTTCTCTCTTAGATATGGCAAGGCATCCTCCTATTAAAATTGTCAATAACAAGAAAGAGAAATATATTTTTTTCCCTAAAATATGTTACACTTGTTGAAGATCGACAAAAAGTCTCATATTGGTGATTAATAAGATTAGTGGACTTTAGCTTAGGCAATTCTTCTCTCTTTGAGCTAACTTTTCAGGTGTGAATTAGACTCAAAATCTAATTTTACATGGTATCAAAGCAGGATCCATCTCATCCAATGTTGGTCCTGAAAAAAATTGTCCTTTGAAGAATGACAAAAAGTCTCACATTGGTGATTAATGAGATCGGTGGACTCCTTATAAGACTTAGGCAATTTTCCTCCTTTTAAGCTAGCTTTTGGGGTGTGAATTAGGTCTAAGATCTAATTTTACTAGAGCACATTTTATAACCAATAAGTTCAAAAATATAAAGAAATTTTTTAATATTTTATGATTTAAAACTGAAGGTGTGCATAAGTGATGACATATCAAAACTATCTTTTTTAATTGTGTTTTATTATGTCATATTATTCTTTGTAAGTTGTCACTAAAAATAAAATTAAAACTTAATTTAAGTGGCAGTATTTCTTAAACATCCTTAAATGAAATTATAGCCACATAAATTTAAACGGAAGTAGCATACTTTTTTTTTATTTTATCTAAATAAAAGAGGAGATATATAGTTTTGGTTTTTAAAAAAGGAACAAAGAGAAAGATGCAAAATGAAAATATAAAGTCAACTTAATAGGCAGGGCGTCCCGATCATAAGATTAATAAAGCAATCGTTTGGGACGTCAATTGTTTTGAAATTTTTATTTTCTCTCAAAGATGTAAATATATGTGATATTGTCAAAAGAATTTTATGTATTGATAATTTTAGGAAATGAATAGAAAATACAATATAAAAATTGTTTTAATAATTGAGGAATGAAATAATTTTTAGTTAATTGTAGCATTATTTCTTATGTAGCTATCTATTTTGTTGCCTCATTTATATTATGAATGTTGTCATAAACCAAATACTATTATTATTATATTTACATTTTTAAGGGAAAGGAACATATGATAACATTTTAAGAAAATAATAATTCATATATTGTTAATAAAAGTCTTAAAAACTATTTATTCTTCTAATTTATTTTTTTTAATTCCCTTTCACTATATTTATTATTTCATTATTGAATATTCTTAAGTCTTTTAAACGGTCAAACTTTCTACATTATAGAAAATCTACTGTTATGTGTCTATATAAAAAGTTTAAATTTACTTTTTTGTATCTTCTTCAAATTTTAATCAGTAAAATTAATTAACAATACTTTAATATCGATATATTAACTTACTCAGCACAACACTATTTCAATATCATAATATAAACTTTTTAAATTTTTGAGTTAGATTTTAGTATTCTAACTCTGCTATATGTTTCATTGAAAATTTTTATTATTTATATTCTAACTTCATAAGGTCCGCATATATCCTACTTCCGAACCTCATGTGTAAGACTACACTTAGTATGTTATAATTATTCAATTTATATATGAAACCTTTCTATGAAATTTGATTTTAGGCCCCTAAACTTATTGAGACGACCCTGCTCATAGGATGTGGTCTATCAATAAAATTGTTCTTCTCTTAATTATAACTTTTTCCATAAAAATTATATTTTTTAAATTAAAATTTTAAATTAATCAAGCGAATAAAAGAAAAAAGTCAAACCTCAATGGCGGCTTCCTTTATTCACGTTGGCCAATCCCTCTTATCTTAATTTATTTATTTTATGTATGGATATACATTTAATTATTATAGTAGTTGTATTTATTAGCAAGTAGAAAGTTATATCTGTACTCAACTATAAAGTTGTATATAGCTAGTGTCATCCTTTTATTTCAACTCTAATGGCTTTTGATTTTAAATCACACCAAGAAATCTCATGTTGTATAAATATTATATTATCTAAATTTCCATGTTTTTCCCATTTGGCTTAGTAAATTTTATGTTTTTTTCTTTCTTTTCATTATTTTGTGATATTCAGCAATGAATTGGTGTTGCTTTGGAGTTTTGCAGTCATATAAAGACAATAGAGAGACTCAAGTCCAAGGTAATACACTCATAAGTCCTTGGCGGAGCTAGAAAGGATCGAGGGGTTCACCAAAAATTATGTATATATAATAAATGTTGACCCCTTTTCGGCTTCCAAAGATGGTACAAGTGTAGGATTTTGTTGCATCTCATGGCTTTGGTTCAGCATTGATTAAGAGCTAAATTGTTTGGGTTTTTTGAAGGTTAAGCTTAAAAGATAAAAGATGTAATATGAATTTAGAAATTGAGGAAAAAATGAAATTTGAAAAGGTTCATAATTGATAGTGAAGAAGAGAATTTTTGTGTTTATTATACAAATCACTTCTTTTTTTTCTGATTATCGTCTCTCAATCGGTTTCAAAAATTTATTTGATTACTTTTAATTGAAACTAATTCATGCAAAACAAATTACTTAATTAAAATTCATGAAATTATTTTTCTGAACAGATACTTTCGCACCTGTTAATGATTATAAGATTTTAGTCTCATTTTATACACTGAAAAACAAACAATAGAATTTTTCTTTTTTTCTAAAAGTAGATAAAATTCTTCTATTGCTTCTCCTCCTCTCAAACTGCATTATTTTTTCAAAGATCAAAAATTAAGTGTCATGTGATTTATTTCATTTGTTGAGTTTGCTAAAGTTTTTTGCAATTTTGATGGATAGTATGCACAATCGTGTTCCATTCTATTCTATGAGGAATTAATCCAAACTTTAAACAATTGTGAGGGAATTAAATTCTTCCAGTAAATCCAATTTTATGTAAACTTGAAACTTTACCTATTGTTATTTTTATTTCTGTTTATACTTTGATGCAACAATAACAAGCCAACACCCATGATTTAATAATTAGATGCATATCATGAGTTTGAAATTTGTAGCAATAAAAGTATAGTATTTAATTGTTTTGATATTTAAGGGGCAGTGACATTTTCATCAAGGATGTTCATACTTTTAGAATATGGGTCGGTGATTTTTGTATCAAGGGTGTTCAACAATTGAAGTATTCATCTGACCACCCTGTAGCTCCGCCCTTGTTAAGGGGAGAATGATTTACCAATTATAATTTCTTTTCCTTTCTATTGTACTTTTGGTAATCCAACTTTGAGTACTTTACATAATTTTCATATTCTTCCTGTGTTCAAACTTTTGTAGAGCTTACTACCAGCAATGTGAGACTTTTTTCCTATAACTCATTGAGATCAGCAACAAGGGATTTTCATCCATCTAACAAGATAGGAGGGGGTGGTTTTGGAGTTGTTTATAAGGTAATCATCTCTTCTTTAATGGTCCTTGTGTACGTATTGCTAGTTATTAATTATTGAGTTTAACTTATATACGTTGAAAGTTTAGAAGATTTTTTTTTACTATCAAGTCATATAAAAGATTACTCGGTGGGATTAGTGAGTTGGAAAACAAGGGCATCTAAGGGTATGGTCTAATAATCGGTGAAGTTTTAGGTTCAAATTTCAATGGAGGTCTGGTATTTATGTGGAGAAGGGTAGAGGGGTGGGCTCATTATCCACCGAGTTTAGAAGGTCGTGGTTGGTCCAAAGGGTGGACCACAAATGGATTTCTCGGTTATCAAAAATAAAAATCAACGGAGGCAAAAAAAAAAATATTTCGATGACTTCTTTCAGTCTGACCAAGCTTTGGTGAGTAGAGTTACCTCGTATATGTGTTGGTTGAGATAGTAGGTATCCGGTGGAATAGTCGAGGTACGCATGATCTGACCAGGACACCATCACCATGAAAAAAAAGAAGATAAGGTAGATTACATGCTACATTCACTACACCAAAAATAGCTTAGTTAATTGCTATTGGATCGAATGTCATTATAGGCTTTAGGGGTATTTACAAAATGTGCAAAAATATAAGTGTCACCGGTAATTACCACTAAAAAGACATATTTAGCAGGCAACTAAGCTATTGCTGCTTAAAGTCATTTTTGTTGTAGTGATTAATAATGTATACAGGATCAGTATATATAAGTTTGGTGTGTCCTTATTCAACTTTGTTTTTTAAAATGTAGGGAGTTTTGAGAGATGGAACTTGTGTTGCCATTAAATGTCTCTCTGCTGAATCAAAACAAGGGACCAAGGAATTCTTGACAGAAATTGATATGATTTCAAATATTCAACATCCAAATCTTGTTCAGTTGATTGGTTGTTGTGTTGAGAGTGGCAATAGAATGTTGATATATGAATACTTGGAGAATAATAGCCTTGCCAGTTCTTTACTAGGTAATGTCATATTTTGAACATGTCAATTAGGAGTGTTAAATGAGCGGGTCAAACTGAATCTGGACCTGTTAAAATGGGTGATTATTTACTCCATGTAAAATTGTCATTTCAGGTTCTAAAGGTAAACGCGTTGCCCTGAATTGGCCTCAGAGAGTTGCAATATGTATAGGTACAGCATCTGGTTTAGCATTTCTTCATGAGGAAGCCTCACCACCGATTGTTCATCGAGATATTAAGGCTAGTAATATCCTTATAGATGATAATCTTCATCCTAAAATTGGAGATTTTGGTCTGGCTAAGCTTTTTCCTGAAAATGCCACTCATCTAAGTACGCGAGTAGCAGGAACAATGTGAGTAGTTCCATTGAATTTCAGTTTCAGAACGTTCCATCTTAGCTTCCTCTCTTGTCTTGTCTCACTCACATATTCCGACATGCAGAGGTTATCTTGCTCCGGAGTATGCATTGTTTGGACAATTCACGAAAAAGGCTGATGTCTACAGTTTCGGAGTTCTTATATTTGAAATCATAAGTGGAAAAAGCAGTAGTAAATCAGCATTTGGAGTGGATCTCTTGGTTCTGGTGGAATGGGTAGAACTATACTTTCAGCTTTATGATCTTCAAGATTCATCAGTCAAGATTTTGAAGGTTTACGTGTTGCAGGTATGGAAGCTTAGAGAAGAAGGGAGGCTTCTGGACATCATTGATCCAGAGCTTACAGAGTATTCAGAAGCTGAATTACTGCGCTTCATCAAAGTTGCTCTCTTTTGCACACAATCTGCACCAACGCAAAGACCTAATATGAAACAAGTGATTGAGATGTTGTCTAAACAAGTCAACCTCAATGAGAAGTTGTTAACTGAACCAGGAGTTTATAGACCACATGGCTCGAAACGATCAACTTATGGCAGTCTGAAGAAATCATCCTCAGCAGGGGAGAATGGGGTGCAGTATGTACATCCTTTTGCAACGTCAACAAAGTTTGAGAGCTTTCAGAGTGTCACCCATATGCTTCCTAGATAATGTTAACTGGTGTTCTTATTCTTTAGACTTCATATTGTTGTGCTTATGGCTAGGAGTAAATGTATACGGAACTCCAAATTTTAGATGTGAAGATGAAGTTTACAGCTGAGACTATGAACACATTAAATGATAGAAAGTAAGACAAACTTTTCCCTATGCACATATTAGCTCCTAAACTAGAAATTAAGGTAAAGATCTCCTGATAGGATTATTCTCAAATTCATTAACTATTAAGTTGACATGCAGAATGACTGCTTTACAAGATCAACACAGTAGCATTTACGCTGTCCAATGAACCTTCAAGGTGCTGCAGCAGTAGCTTGAGGCTTTGCAGAGGCAGCTGCAACAGAAGTTTCTGTTCCTGTCTTGGCATCTTTTCCCGGTTCAGAAGATGGTTTTGGTGAAGGGTTCATATGTGCAGGCGGGTTGTGTTTGAGTTTCACAAGTATTTGACGCATTCTAGAGAGTTCAGTTGGCCTGCCAGGTTTGGGTCCTTGGATGACAATGATGGATGGCTGTTTCTCCTTATCCTTCTTTCCCTTCTTTTCTATGGTTGGAACCTCCTTTGGGATGAGCTCTGCAATTGCCCTCCAATAAGCCTTGTCAGCTTCAGCATGGAACTTCTTTTGGCTTGCCAAGAATAACTAGAAAAAGAAAAAGATGACACATGAACTGCAACACATCGATTGATTAGGGAGGAACTTGACATACTATGGACAAACCACCAGACATTAGTTCTAAGCAGATTGGCCAAAAAAAACTCCAAAGCACAAATACTCTGCATAATTTGTGCAAAAGGTTATCAGCACATTTTGATCACTGGTGGAAATTTCACTTTCACAAATTAATTCACCTCTTACGCAATGCCAACGCTAAATCATATGAAATGTGAATAGATAAATGTAGAAACTGCTCTTCTCTGTGCGCCTGCCCTGGTTGAGTAGAAAGTACCAACAATAAATACCCAGTATAATCTCATTGTGGGACTTGGGGAGCGCAGTGCCTATACCTCCCCCATCCCCTGCCTTGGGAAGGTAAAGAGCAAAAGAGCCTCACCTCAAATAAAGCAATGTAAAGGAAAGAACAAACAAACTACAACATACCTAGTGTAATTTCACAAGCAATTTAAACCAAATAAAGAAAAATAGAACAGTAGTAATAGAAAATAGCAAATATAATAAAATGACCTAAGCAACAGTAAACAAGGTTGAGTAAAGTAGCATGATTTTTTTATTTCTTTTTTTTTTAAACTGGTGACTTGAAAAAAGAGAGTAAAAAGTACCATGATTACAAATTTAGTAGTACTTTTACTAGGTTAATCCTCCTTGTGTCTACACTCATATCCTATTCCGAAGAGTTGAAAGCAACAATTAAGAAGAGAAGGTAACTAGATGCACGACATGTCAGAACAGTGATAATTTTCCCTCTAGCTAAAGCAATTGTTTGGAAAACAAACAGCTAGCAATAGCAAATTCATGCCAAAAATTAGTAAACAAACTGTGAATTTAAGCAAAATGACTCAAAAAGACTTCTATTATTATAGATATAGGTCTCACCTTCTCCTTCTCCCGGTTAGCAGCTATGTTGTTCTCACATCTAAGTTTCCATTTCCTATAGTACTCTGCTTTGTACTGCTCTGCTTCTTCAATTATTTCCCTAACAATTTCTTTCTCCCTTTTCTCCTTCTCCTCCAGCCGTATGGCGTTCAATCTGGAAAATGAAACAAATATTACACCTCTCAGATAAGGAGATTTAGAAATGTAATCTTGTAATTTCATCTCAAAAACATACAAGAAGAGGAATAAGATACTATCTGAATTAGAATGTAAATCACTACACAAAAGTAAATTGGAAATAGTGAGTTTTAATGCATCATAGATATACGCTAAATATTACTTGATAACTACGGAAAAAGATCATCGCCATAAGCTGAGATATGCTCAACCAGAGAACAATGTATTTAAGCTTCAGATTGCACAAAAAACACAAACTTTTCAAGGTGTTATCAAGAAAAGAATCACACTTACACACCAGTAAAGAAGACTTTGTACAATGCAAGAACACATATGTACACTGCATATTAACAATGAACTAGTCAGTATTCTACTTCGTGTCAGTTTCAGAGCCTCTTTCAAGGATAAAAAGAATCACAAAATTTCCTTCAAGGTTTAGAAGGTAAACTCAAGTCAACTGCCACCATGGACTGAATGTTGAAGGAAGCAAGTGATACCAGCAGATATATAGTGAGGTTTTTTTTAAATATAACTCTATGTTATGTTCAAACATATTGTCAAAGTTAAGCAGTGGGTACTCCACAGCTATTAGCTTAAAATCTTGGATTTGTCTCTCACTATGACACAGCAAGATTATTTCATAAACAGCTCAGTTATCAATAAGTAATGACAGAATTCTACAGACTACAATGAATTTATCTTCGGACCACCCACTAACATAAAGCTATGGATCCCCTATTGACTACCATATAGCAAGACCATGTCATCAAGAACTCATTTATCCCTATTGTATTAAAGACCTCCTGAATTTCTTAGGAGAATTTCCTACTTTAAAGAATTTATCCTACAAGTTGACAACATCAAAATCCAATTCATTATCCCAACTAATTGGTCGGAGGTAAGGAAATTACAGGTGTCAGTGGAAAATCAGATTCTAATTTATTTTTTTTAAAGTAAATTGATCAGAAAAAATCTGGTTCTATGCTAAAAAGTGGTTAACAAAATGAAAACAAAACATTATTTTGAAGGGAAAAAAAGGAGAATTGAACTTCTCGTAGGCTTTATAAACTACTATTCCCTCCGTCCCAATTTATGTGATATAGTTTATCTTAACACGGAGTTTAAGACTTTTGAAACTTGTGGTCTAATTAGTTATAAATTTTTGTGCAGCTATAAAATCATTTCTTTATGAATAAAATGGGCATTTTAACGTTCAATTGTTACTAACTAAACAAATATTTCATTCTATTTTGCGCTAAATAAAAATAAGTGAGCCATAAATTAAGACAAAAGGAGTATCAAGTTCATGGGTTTTATAAACTACTACAACTATATTGTTTTCTAGTCTAGAGAAAATAACAAAAGAGAAAAGGCAAGCACTTGTTCACTTAACAACAAACACTGTAAGCACTTATCATAATTAGTCTAATTCAAATTAAAAACATTGTAAAAGATAAATTTCTTGGAGATAACGAACGAAATAAATTGAATAATCGAAGCAATCAGATTCATAATACCAAAAGTCGTTAAGCTCCCGCTGCAGGCCCAGAAAAGGGCAGGACATAAGGTTTACTGAACAGACCCTTACACAAGGCTATTTCCACGACTCCAACCCGTGACCTCACGATCATGATGAAACAACTCTTACCGTTGCGTCAAAGTTCCTCTCCATCGATCAAATATTTTGATAGACAAATAATTAACTAAACTTAAAAAAAAAATAGAGTTGACTAAAATAGCTATTTGCAAAATTCAGTAGCTAGAGATTCTTATTACCTAAACAAGCATGATTATCGCAAAAATCGAATACGGAATTTTTCAATTTTAGTCGATCAAATCATGTTATACGAATATAATACTTACTGTGTATAAGTATTTGCATGCAGAGAATTAAAACCGAGAAATAAACAAAAAGAAAACAATTAAACCTCACCGCCGCCATTCTCTCAGGGCAAAACCTTCCTCGGCCACCATACGTTCCGGCGGAGGTAGAATCGGTCCATTTTCTCCAGCTGACTGAGTTTCAGATGTCACCGGCTCCGAACCAAAAACGTAGTTTCCAGACTCTTCAGTAGCACCTTCCAAGTCTCCGACGTCTTCCAACGGTGGAGTCATCTCAGCGCCGGTGCCGGAGTGGTGTGATGACATGGCGGATTTTTTTGTCCTTTCCCGCAATTTCAGTTGTGTGTGTTTGTTCGTTTTCTCTTCTGGCGAGTCAGCAGAAAAGAAATCAAGTGCTGTAAAAGCATTCAGAGGCAGCAATCACATACGTCGCATTTTGTATATTACAACACGTGTTAATTTCCTATAGGTCCTTGGCTTTGAATATTACAACACGTTTCAATTTCCTCTAGGTCCTTGGCTTTTTAAAAATACACCAAGTGTGAAAGTGAGAAATTTTATTTCTTTGTATCCCGCCCGCTGTCCAATATCCATATAAGAATTCGATTATATCTGAAGTGTCGCATAGGGCTTCATTTAAGAGAAGTATTCCTTATTAAGAATATTTTCATGTATCCTGCCCAATGTTCAGTACCTATATAGGAGTTCGATATATTCGAATTCGTGTCGCGTAGGGCTCCATTTAAAGGAAACCACTCTTTATTAAGAATTTTTCCATTATCAAAGTTCGAATTCGAGACCTCTGATTAAGGAACGAGTTGTTTCATCCGTTGCATCACATTCTTTGATGATTACAATGGTCAGGTTAAATTATGTCAAAAGAAGATCAAAAAATAATTTATAGTCAAAAAATATTTCAAGATTTTTGTAATTTGATTTGACTTTAGACTAAAACTTGAAAAGTTTGACTGTGCTACTTTATGTTCTGAATTAAATGATAAAGTTATATAAATAAAACTGAAAAAATAAACATATGGAATAGTATTTAGTAAAAATTAGTTTAAAGAGAAAATTTATTTTGAAAATTTAAAAAAAAAATGTATAATGTTTAAGTTGTTGAAAGTATTGAACTTCAAGTTCTGATATCTTAAATGAAAAAAGTTATAGCAATAAAACTGGAAAAACACATATAGAATACTTAGTATTTAGTAAAAATTAGTTTAAAGAGAAAAAATTATTTTGAAAATTAAAAAAATGTATAATGTTTAAATTGTTGAAAGTATTGAACTTTATGATCTGATATCTTAAATGAAAAAGTTATAGCGATAAAACTGAAAAAAATATATAAATAGTATTAAGTAAAAATTAGAAAATTTTATTTTAAAAATTTTTAAAAACGCATAATGTTTAAATTCTTGAAAGTATTTATGATGTAATGAATTAAATATTACTGAGCCAAGAATTTAAGAAAATAAAAAATATTCTCATTTCGCTAAGCAAATGGAGTTACAGTGAAGGGTTGAGTGATGGAGCCAAAATAATTACTAAATAATATTAAATATAAAAAATATTAAATTCATGAAGAAATTAAAGAATATCGTTATAATATATTTTTTTTAAAGAACAAATATTAGTTGACACTTTAAATACATGTGGCTGCGCCACCCATATGAGGTGATTAATTTTGATATTAAATTAAGCAGGTCTGCTGCCATTAGCAAATATATTCTAAAGCTCCTATTAGCTTATTAGCAGCGCAATTGACTATTTAAAAATTAATCATGATTAAGTTATCCAAATACAATAAAAATATATAAAAAGATATAGGGGTAAGATTATGTATATTATATAAATTGACATCTTCCTCAAATCGTAGAATATGTTGTTATTATTGGTTAAATAATGATAGTATTTAAATACTGAGATTATATAATGATTAATAAATTTTGAATAGTCCACTTAAAAAGTCACTTAATTTTATTTTATGACTCAAAAGTCATTCAATGAGTGATATTTTACTTGGACAATCATTCAATCATATAAATATTTTTAATTAAATTTTGTTAAAATGTATTTTTTATTGAAATTCAATATTTTTTTAAAATAATAAGTTGTCTAGTTTAATTATTTTATCGAATCCATTCCAATTATTTAATAATAAATTCCTTTAAAAATGGCAAATTTCTTTTATTTTTTGTTCTAGTATTTTCTTTTCTCTTATCTTCCTTTTATATAGGCAAAATTCCTTTTATTTTTCTTTTCTAGCGTTTTTCTCCTTTTGTGAAATCAACAATGTGATGATACATGTATGTTTCTTGCTACGGTATAATATTACCTTCTCTTTTTGCTTGATAATAGCAAAAAAAAAAAATTAAAGTTAAACTAGAGTAAGTTAGCGAGTTAAAAATCATTTGTTCCTTTGAGTTGAAAATTTTTATATTTATTAAAATTAAATTTCATGTATGACAAAAAAAATTATTAATTTGGAAATTTATTTATACAATATAACACATAGATTCTTGTTTATTATTTTGTCAAAATACTGTAGACTCTAATTGTCCCAGGAATATTATGTTATGCCAAAGAGAAATTAATAGTCTCATCAACTAATTAAGGCACTAATGGAAAAAAATTGGATCAGTGTGACATTCCACCAATAAGCAAAATTGTCTTATTTTCACAAGTGGAAACATGTTTACTAATGAAAATGGGTACTTTATCAATTATAAAAAAAATTAAAAATAAAAGTTATATATCAACAAAACTTAATAAACATATCTAAATAGCAAAATGACCCGATGGACCCTTGTATTTGTATGAGTTTGTATCTGAACTCTTTTACTTGATTATATATCAATTGAATACTTAAACTCGATAAAATTCAACATATTAAATCCCTCTGACCATTGATTAAGCTTATGTGACAAATTAGTTGTTGATCTGGCAAAGATGCTTGATTTCATGCACAGAGAAGAAATGTGGCATATCATGTTTGACAAAAAAATTAAAACTTAAATTCAACTCCTTTCTTCTTTTCCTCGGCCCTCCCCTTTCTTCCCCACCCAAACCCTCTATTTCTTTCTGTTTTTCCCCTTCCCCGCTACTCTCCACCTTCTCCCTAAATTATAAATGAAATTGTGCTATAATTTATAAAAATAACAGATCTAATAAAAAGTAATTGATAATTGTCTTTGTGAAATAAAAAATATTAAAATATATTGAAGTTTTTTAGTGGTGATTTGTTGGTATTAATGAAGAAAAGAGGTTTATGGTATTTTAAGTGATGAACAAAGTGATAAAAACTGTGATTGAAAGTTATGAATGATGAAAACATAAAGAAAAATCAAGTCTTCCTTGTCGAAAAGATAAAGAAAAATCAAATCTTTCTTGGTCTTCTTCGACAAGGAAGACTCCAAAAAAGTACTCTTCATCAAATTTCACAAGTTTATTCAATTTTTGTCAAATTTCTTCTAATAAAACAATGTTTCAGTATACTTAATCCAGATATACAAATTTAGATATAGCCCTTTATTTTGTGTGACAAAAAATGAAGAAGAAAAGAACAAGGAGAATGGAGATGGTGATTGTAGGTTGAGGGAGGCGGAGGAGGAGGAAAATTAAGAGAAACATCAATTGTAGTTTATTTTTAAAAAATAAAAAAATTACTATTTTTGTCATTTATTTAATATTTTTTAAATTATCAGAAAATAATTATGAAGATATTATGACATGGCATTAACATATATGACGTGAAAATGACATATCATTTATGTATGGGAGGATGAGCTACACACATGATAGAAGGGATTTAAGTCTCATTTTAATCGAGTTTAAGTGTTCGGTTGACAAAAAGTCGAGTAGGAAGGTTCAAAATATAAACTCATACAAATATAAGGGTCCATCATGCCATTTCACCTATTTAAATTACCTGACTGACTTTCTAAGTGAAACATTGATGGTTGATGTTTGGGTTATAAAAATAAAGTTGAATGACTTTCTAAGTGAACCACTCAGGATAACTTTGGGGCAATAAATAAAGTTGAGTAATTTTCTATATTTACCATTCAAAACTAAGTGATTTTTTGAATGACCTATTCAAAGCTAAGTGACCATATGAGATGATATAAACATCTAACACAAGTAAGTAATTTGAAAAGTTTGAGTGCTTAGATTAGCTTTTCAAAAATTATTTTGCAAAACAATATATAGGTTTTGTGAAAATATATATTTAATCAACTGGCTTAGGTTTCAGTGATGGAAATTATTTTTGAATTTTTTCAAAATTTTATTTTTTTAAAGAAAAAACATAAAGACAAGTTGTCACGCCCCGAGTCTACAGCCTAGACGTGGCTGACACTCGAAAATCGTCGTTGGTCCGCAAGCGAACCCTTGTCCTGGCTAACTTACTCAACTAGAAACTTTAACATGCATACATAAGCTTTACAAGATGAATCTTTTAAAATATTTAATAAAACTCAAAAAAAATTCAATCATGTTTTATACAAAGTCTGAAAAATATCTTTTCACACAATTAGTAGTAATACTTAAAATGCCTGAATGAAAAGACTAGACTGACTCGCTAACTTTGTCCATGAAGCTTCCATTATACTGAAGATAGGTGTTGCAACAAGACCCAAGGCTACCTGACTGTAAAATTAAAATACATAAACTAAACTAACTAGAGTCCTTTAAAAGCGAAGAGATCTCGCCAATTGCTTCTGGAAAACTGTCTTATTGAATGCTTGCTATCATGTGGATGTCTGAATCTGCATCATAAAACGATGTAGTGTCAAAGGGCGTCAGTACGTGGAACGTACGATATGTAAAATGGCCAAAACAGGAAAAACTCAGAATTCACTGCTCAAAATCATAGACTTAATGGTGAAAATAACTCAATAACATAAGTAATGCATTATAGGAAAATATATGATTTAATGCATAAATAAATGTAACTTTGTCTATGTCTGAAAATAATGTATACTGTAACTTGGAAAGTTTCTTTAATCGACAACCATCCCTATGAGACTTGTGATGATACAATGTCTTGCCCACGTTGCTAAAGTCATCTCATTCTTTGCGGAGTAAGGAATTACTGGCAATCCATATAAACTGGGTCATCTCAGTGGCATATGAGGAATTGTATATCTGGTACAATCATATTCTACGCTGGCTACATAGTTTATGGGGCTGAAGTTATCTGAAATCGTTCCCACATCGGTGCTTAATACTACTCTCAAAACATGCATTGTGCTCAATAACTATAAGAATGTCCCAGATGAGGGGAAAAACTGAAAATCTGCTGCTTGGAGCCTTGACTCAAGATATTTTCTTTAAATTGGCTTTTCTTTTTCAAAACTGAAAATGTTTTCTTATAACCAATAATGCTTTCTTTTAAAGAAAGAAAGTAGTCATGTTCTTTACTGAAAAAATAATGCATTTGAAACTGTCAAGCTTTCTTAAACTCTGAAATTTATACATAATGAATAGTAATGCAAAATACCTTAACTGACTGGACTGCTCTTTTAAAACTGACAGGCTATGCTCAAAAGATAGTGTAGTAAATATACTACTTATATAACTCATGCTAAGGTACTTTTTTAATCAACTCATACTTTGAACCGAATGACTTTTCATGAATTTCATAGAGTCATAATCATATGAACACAATGTCTTATCATTCAAATCTCAACTTGATAATAGAGTAATAGTAAAAAATAATAGGGAAAATAATTCTCAAACTAACTAGAGTTCTTGTAACTGCAGTAATACTTCAAGAATTTAAATGGATGTACTCAATACTGAAGTTCTTAGCATGATAATAATAAAATAACAAATATTTCATGAAAAGATTCTAGAATTTCTCCATAAAATCATAAGAATGAAATTGACTTGACTCTTGACCAGAATTCTTCGTAAGAAATATAGATTAGGCACGAAAATAGTATTTTAGGTAGCCTTACATATCTGGAATGAAGATAGAAGAATCAAACAACGAAGATTAGCCTTGAATCTCTTGAACCCTAGCCTCCTCTTTTCTCCTTAGCCATAGTTCTTAAGACGAATTAGCGTAAATGATTGAATATTCACGCTTGGGACTCGATATAGGGTTGAAAATGGCTTCAAAACGACAGGATTTTTAGTTTAGGATGGGTGGGGAAAAGACTAGAATGTCCTTACTTTTTAAAACTACATGTCAAGTATAATGACGGGGCAAGTCCACGACACAAACTTGTTGCGCTTTAGTTCATTTTCTTTTTATTGAAAACTTCAAACGCGTTGAAAAACTATTTTTTTAATAAAAATAGACATAAATCGCATTTGTCACATATGTTTTATGTGTAACTTTTTGTAAATCACTTTTTGATCAATTTTTTGATCCCGTAGAAAATAATAGGATCAAAATTAAGTGCAAGTCCGTGACAGGTTTGCGACGCGGACATGTCGCGCACTTTTCTGGAATTGCATTTTTTGCCTCGAAAAATCATCTTTCGATTCGTTGCTCTAAAAGTCAACCAAGACAATCTTCCTACACAATTTTTTGTGCTAGTTGCATTTTTGACCTCGAATTTGCCAAAAGAGTTTGAGAAGATGCATTATTCGAGCAATCTTTTGTCTAGGGGTATTTTAGTAATTTCTAGGGTGTTACACAAGTGGAGGTATCGATGGGTATAAGTAACGAAAAATTGAAACCAAATCAAACTAATTTTATTCTTGATTTTTTCGATTTGATATTTGCTATCTTTTTTTAATCAAAAGTTTGATTTTTTTTAATTCAGTGTTTATTGTATAAAGGTCTCGAAATTTTAGTGCACTGAAGAATGAAATCATTCACGAAGAAATTAAAGTAGCAACACACTTACAATTGAGATAGTTAACTTCAAATATTAATTTTCAAGAGAGACCCAAATATACTTTTGCCAATGTGCATCATGTAAAGGAATTTGTCTTTGTCCTTATTTTCCTCGAGCAGTAGTAGGAAGCTTAATGTTCTTGACAAAGACAAATATGATCTTTTAAGCACAGTAGGCATTTCGTGATGAGACTGTCACGTCCCGGTTTAGGGGCCGTGACTGACACCCATTTAGGGTG